>PVHX01005961.1:0-59346 GCA_004024805.1 Geosciurus inauris
TTTGGAAAGTTTTCTGATATTATTTCATTGAATAGGTTGTTCATTCCTTTGGTTTGGAATTCTATGCCTTCCTCTATCCCAAAAATTCTTAAGTTTGATCTTTTGATGTGATCCCATAGATCTTGGATGTTTTGTTCATGGTTTCTTACCATCTTCACTGTGTGGTCAACTCTGTTCTCAAGGTTAAATATTTTATCTTTATTGTCTGAGGTTCTGTCTTCCAAATGGTCTAATCTGTTGGTGATGCTCTCCATTGAGTTTTTGATTAGGCTTATTGTTTTTTTCATTTCAAGGATTTCTGATTGGTTCCTTTTCAGATTCTCTGTCTCCTTATTAAGGTGACCTTTCACTTCCTGTATTGGCTTATGCATCTCTTTAATGAAGTGATCTTTTACTTCCTGTATTTGCCTGTGTATCTCTTTATCGAAATGGTCCTTTGCTGACTGGGATTGCTCCCTTATATCACTCTTTAGGTCACAAACATTTTAATTATGTACATCCTAAATTCATTTTCTGTCATTTCTTCTGCTGTACTGACCATGGATTCTAATATTGAAGAATCTTGGTTTGTTTGAATCATTTTCTTCCCTTGTTTTTTCATGTTGCTTGTGTGTCTTTCCTTCTCTGTTGATCCAAGTTGTTACAGTTTTTACACCTATATGTGTATAAATTCCTTTCAGGATTTCAATACCACTCTTTTATGGGGGGGGGTCCCTATTGGTTGATCACAATACAAGGAATATATAGATTCAAACTAAGAAGGTCTTAACAGCTCCCAAATACATTTACAGTTTAGTCGTGATATACAGGGATTATGAATTCTTTTACAATCTACGATGTAGCCAATAAGTTTGCACAGGGGTCTGTAGTTCCTATTGGTGGGCTAGGGACAGTGGAGGGTGGGGTGTAGGATAGAGTATTGGAGTAGTAGGGAGTGAGGATACAGTTATTAGATCTTAGAAAGCATGAAAAAGGAATCCCAGAGGGGCTGGCTATTACTAGAGATGGCAACAGTGAGTTGTGGAAGACCGGTAGGGAGGAAGAGATGAAGGGTACAGCAATAAATGATAGCAAGTAAAATACAACATATGTAAGTGGGAGAAACAGGACTATCTGTTACCCCTCCAGTATTTGGTTCAGAAATCCCAGTCTATTATATCCCCCTATAAAACAAATCTTTGGATTCACACCTGTTGAGGATTAGAGGGTAGGAAAAGAGTGGGAGGGAAAGGAGGGGAGGATAGAGAAAGAAAGGAAAGAACAGAGTAATAAAGCAAAAAGATTGAACAATAGAAATATTAGGAGAGAGAGATAAAGGCTTAAGTAAAAAGTGAGAGAAGAAGCGAATAGAAGAAAAAAAGGGAAGAAGGAAAAAGAAAAGAAAACAAAAACAAAAAAGCGAAACAAAACATAAAAAAAACCCCAAAAAACAAACAAACCAAATAAAAATACAAAGAGCCTCAATGTGAATAGACAGGTATGTTTCCTTTCACCTGCAGTAGGTGGCGTTGTTCATTGCTTGCTGGACTTCGCTGGTGTTTTGGGGTGTAGGTTTCATAGCCTGGTGGAAGTCTGGGTAGCTGGTAAAGCCGCGTCTAAGTTTATACGGAGTTGCTTTCCAATGTCCCCCTTTAGACTAGGCTCATCAGAGGCTGGAGCAGCAAAGTCTGGTCTCCTGTTGACTGGGCCCCCGTGGAAGTACCTTTTAGCAGGCCTGCGTCCTCCGCGGCGTTGTTCCTCAGGCACTCTGGAATGCAGCTGGAGCGGACCCAAGCCGTCTTTGTGCTGAGCTGTCTTCGCTGTCGTCTGTGGCGTGTCTCTTACCCTGAATTTGCGCTCCCCAGTGGCTGTGGGTACACGCGAACCTGCTGTGGACCCTGTGTGGTTGGGTGGGCGCTAGAGCCGGGTATCTGGAGTAGAAGCCGCCACCGCCTGAGGCGAGTCCTGGGTTTTCACTCCCAGCCGAGCCGCTGGGACAGCCTCGCGCAGCCACGCCGCTGGAGGCCGCTTTCAGCCGCAGCCACTGGAGTGGATTCCTGGGTTATCCGCTCCCAGCCAAGCCGCTGGGACCACCGCCCGGGCCACTTTCAGTCCTGAGTTATCCTCCCGGCCGAGCCACTGGGACCGCCTTCCGCAGCCACGCTGCCCTGGGCCGCTTTCGGCCACAGCCACTGGCGTCGTGCTGTGTTGACGACTGCTGGCTCTGCTTACACTTGCGAGTGAAATTTCCTGTCGTGGTGTCTGAAGAGTGCTTCCCAGGAGCCGGGTGGAAGAAGGTTGTACCGCAGTTTTTGGTCTTTTGTTTGGGGAGACTGGCAGCTGCGTTCCCATCTTGCCCCGCCTCGGGAAATTTTCTGATATTATTTCATTGAAGAGATTGTGCGTTCCTTTGGTTTGAAATTCTGCGCCTTCTTCTATCCCAATAAATCTTAGATTTGGTCTTTTGATGCTGTCCCATAGTTCTTGTATGTTCTGTTCATGATTTTTTACCATCTTCACTGTATGGTCAAGTTTATTTTCAAGATTGTATATCTTGTCTTCATTATCCGAGGCTCTGTCTTCCAGGTGATCTAGTCCGCTGGTGATGCTTTCTATAGAGTTTTTAATTTGGTTTATTGTGTCCTTCATTTCAAGAATTTCTGATTAGTTTTTTTTTTTCATAATCTCTGGCTCTTAATCTGCTACTTGTAGTTGCTCTCTTATCTCTTTGTTAGAGTGATCAATGGCTGCCTTTATTTGCTCTCCTATTTCTTTGTTGATCAATTTTTGCCTGTATTTGCTCACGTATGTCTTTCTTTAATTTGCAGATCATTTAAATTATGTACATTCTGAATTCTTTCTCGGATATTTCATCAACTGTGTTGTCAATGGATTCTGTTACTGTGGTATCAAGGTTTATTTGGGGCACTTTCTTCCCTTGTTTTTTTCATGTTGATTATGTATCTTCCTTTCTTGCAATGCCAATCTGAGGTATTGCGGCTTCTAGCCTATAACCTTGTATTGACACTACAGATTACCTGTATCTCACCTTGGAGTTACTTCTGGTCCCCAGCAGGTGTCCCCAGATGGATACTATTGTCACTAAAGTTGGTGGTGGCGGTAGTGAACGTACCTCAAGACGGCAGTGGGAGTGGCCTTGGATGGGCTCCGGTGTCAGTCCCTGAGGGCTGTTTTGGGCCCTCTATTGTACTCCTGCTGGTCTGCAGGAACTTTGGAGCAGAACTGGGGCAGGCCCAGGCCTCACTTAGGTGGGGCCGTCTCACACAGGGGTCTCTGCGGCACTCTTACCCTGGGTGTGGGCTCCCCTGGGACTGGTGGCTAGCAGTGTCTGGTCTGCCCTTGGCTGGGCACCCGTGGAGTTCCCTGGGGGTGGTTTTGGGCCCTCTGTCACACTCTTGCAGGTCCACAGGAACTCTGGGGCACAACTGGGGGCGGGCCCAGGCCTAGGCCTCACTTAGGCAGGATCACAAGCAGGAGTGTCTGTGTGCAACCCTTACCGTGGGTGTGGGCTGCTCTGGGGCTGGCAGCTAGCAGTCTCTGGTCTGCCCGTGGCTGGGCACCTGTGGAGTTTCCTGGGGGCAGTTTTGGGCCCTTGTGGTTTTTGACTGATGTTAAAGAAGTAGGTGTAAACATGTTATTTTAGTAACATTTGAACTGCCAGTCTCCTTGCCCTTCACCAAACATGCTGTTATGTCTTGTGGATAATGAGATTTATCATTTTGGCTTTGTTTTAATTACAACTGGATTTAGAGGTAAACATGAAAGAAGATAGAATTTGATGAAAATACTCTGTGAGGGGCTGGGATTGTGGCTCAGTGGTAGAACGCTTGCCTCCCATGCGTGAGGCACTGGGTTCGATCCTCAGCACCACATAAAAATAAATAAAATAAAGATATCATGTCCATCTACAACTGAAAAAATATTTAAAAAAAAAAGAAAAAGAAAATACTCTGTGAAACAGATAAAGTTGGTAAATGGCTAGAACACTAACCTATGGTCCCCAATCTTCCTATTTTTAATTAGAATGCACCCCACAATTCATCTTCATTTTCTGTAAATATGCTTACATACGTTCAAGGGGAGCGTGCTTCTCCTGGATGCTAAGCTTACACCCAAACAAGGCAAAGATCACATAAGGCAAAATACAAACATAGACTTTATTAAATGCTGCTCAATCCCCCAATGAAGACCTTTCATTACAAAACACTTTTCCACACAACTGCAAGTTAAGAGATTGGAATGGTACTCTGATAATAAAAGATGTGAGAAATACTTAACCAGGTAAAAACATACAAGACCGCTATGGAGTCAACTTTTTTGGAACTCTACAGAGGAAGCCTATTACATTTCCTTTAAATAAAGCCAGGCAGTGACAACTAGCAGTCCGCACCACCACACTGTGGGACTCCATCCCTGGGTCAGGAGGGCCTGGGGTAAGGGTAGGTAGGGGGACTGGAAAGGCCCTGCCTCCAGCCTTGCAGAGGAAGAGGAGGAATGAATCCAGAGGCAAGCCAAGTGTTCACTCTGGGGCGTTGCAGATGAAGGGGGACATTCATGAGGAAGAATTCTGGTTTACTTTCCCAGCTTTTATTTGTATTTTGTGCTTTAAAAGCCTGGAGATTTAAGGTTTTGCTCAAATTCCAGAGTACAGTAATATATTTAGTGAGGGCCACTTAGGGCAGGTAATCCCACCATTATGTTTCTGGGAGAGACAAAGGGAAGGGTGAGGATGATACCTTAGTTTTATCTCAGGAAGTATTATTTTTCCTCAGACGTAGCTAAGGTCTGCAGCAATGTCAAAAGCACATTATAAAAGGGGAAAATATACAGAGCGGACTACTTGATCTATGTGCAACACAATCAAAAAAGAATTCAAGTCATAATTCTTACCACTCCCATAATTATCTCACTCATATCATAGATGATAAAATTCATTTCTGTGAAACTTCAGAAGTGACACAATAAATCAATGATTAGACAAAGGTTACAATATACTGTGGCCATGATACAGCACAGGGCTATGTTTAGTCCATATATTTTTTTCATTTACAGTTGCCAGAAAAAAAATTGGCCTTTTAATTATATTATACTGATGAGGTTTGCTTTGCAATTTTTACATATTCCAAAAAAGTGTACAAAACTGTGCCTATCCAGCAGACATGATAGGCTGTTTTTTTTATTCGGCACTTTTATTGCTGAGAATACTATGCATGTTGTAAGCACTGTTCTGTTTTTCAAGAGCTTTCTTTAGCTTTAGCTCCTCTAGTTTTTTCCATAATTCTTCCCGTTCCAATTCCTTCTTTTTCTCTCTGTAGATAAAACAAAAATTTTTGTTAATAATCAGGAATTATTTCAGAAGCTAAAGAAAGGTGCTGTTTGGTAGTTTCCTAGAGAACACACTGTTAGTCCAGCCTCTCGAGACCCTCGGCTATGGCACTGGTGTCTATTCACTAGGATCATCCAAGTCCTTTTTGTCACTGTCCTAAGTGTAATCAGTCTGTTCATCTCTCGTACCACCTGAAGGAGGCGCTGGCTTTCCCTCCCCGTACATCATTATGACAACCCTGCTTTATTGTAAACAAAGCACCCTGACATTAAGTTTCTAATGTTAACTTATTGCAGCTGGCGTAGCAGCTGGATTGCTGTGACAAACCAAAGGCAGTGGCCACAAGGGCAATCTGAAGCACCTTCCTGTTGCATCTCTAGTCATGACAAGTTGCTATCTTACTCTTTTCTGTCTCTTACATATCAAATGAAAACCTTGGAAGTTTAAACAGTCACTCAAAGTCAAAATATTTTATATGTTGCTTCAACAACTTAATTTTAGTTCCAAAGGAAAATTATTTTGTGGCACTGGGGATTGAACCCAGGGCCAACTCTACACTGAGCTACATCCCCATTTTTTATTTTTTGAGACAGGGTCTCACTACAATGCTGAGGCTGGCCTTGAACTCGTGAAGCCTCCTGCCTCAGTCTCCCAAGTTGCTGGAATTACCACCGCACTCAGTTAAGGAAAACATTTCTACATAACTTGGAGCAGACCATTCTCAAAGGTTTTATGAACATGTAAAACATGATTGTATTTTTGTAGTCCTATGTAATTTAAAAGGATTTGCTGATTTATGCAGATAGTAAGAAATGACTATTTTTAGTCATGTGAAATAATACATTTTTCATGGGGCTAGGATTGTAGCTCAGTAATAGAATGCCTGTCTAGCATGTCTGAGGCACTAGGTTTGATCCTCAGTACCACATAAAAATAAAGGTACTGTGTCCATCTATAACTATATCTATCTATATACACACACATGCACATTAAAAAGGACAAATCTTTTAAACACACATTTTTCAAAGGTAAATTTCATGTGGTCCTAGTCAACTTTTCTTTCTTTCTATTGCTTCCTGGGACTCAAATCATGTGTCTAGTTTCTATTCCTGCCTGAAGGCTGCTATTTAATAGAAGTAACACATTCAGTTATAGAAGGGCTAGCTCCTTTCCTTACTTGGCAAAAGGAAACCATTACTAGGAACTTGTAGTTTAAAAAAAAATCAGCTTTTCTAAACAGATTAGATAATATGCTTATTAGAAGTAAATGATAGGGCTGGGGTTGTGGCTCAGTGGTAGAGCGCTCATCTAGTGCAGGTAAGGCACTGGGTTTGATCCTCAGCACCACACACAAATTAATAAATAAAAATAAAGTTATTAAAAAAAAGTAGTAGTAGTAAATGGTAGCTGTTATCCTTGAATGATGGGTGGATTCGAGTACAGTGAGTACTTGCTTATCTTCTTATATTTTAAAAATAATTTACTCTCCAGGGTTGGGGTTGTGGCTCAGTGATAGAGCACTTGCCTCGCATGTGTGAGGTACTGGATACAATCCTCAGCACCACATAAAAATAAAGATATTGTGTCCATCTACAACTATAATAATAACTTACTTTCCATATATTTATTTTATTATTATGATTTGTGAAATTCTCAGAGGTAACCTAAGCCATGTTCCTAAAGGCTGATATGAACTATCATTTCTCCACTAAAATATATTTGACACAAGGAGGAATAGTACCCGAGCCAGAAGCCCACTGTTATGTGAGTTCTCTCTTCCTAAAGGAGAACGACACTGCCCTTACACTCCACTTCCTGATCCTGATGATCCACGGCATCAGAATTATCAAAACTGTTACATAAGGAACAGGTGAGGAGTGACGCTTACTATGGAAGCCCATGTGCACAACAGCGATTTCCATAAATGTAAGAAATCAAACTGTTTAAATTGGTATTGAAAATTCAGCATAAATTGTATTTCACAATGTAGATGCTACCAGACTGGTGAAATCTAAGGTTCAGAATGAGATAAATAGGATTTATGATCCACATTAAAATCATAATCTAACCATTAGGGTAAGTAAATTATACAACAACCTTAAATATCACTGCTTTTTCTGCTTAACAAACTTATAAAAGCTAGTTTATCTGGAAATGACTCATTTAGAGACTTTCAAATTGTTTAATGTAACTGACTTTGTAAACAACTCAGAAGATATCTTGCTGAATTGAATTACATTCAACTAACTAAAATGTTCGATAATTTTAAAATTCAAAATATCAAATACCTCTGTCTTTCAGCTTTGTATGAGCTCGTAAGGTCATCAAAGAGCTTGCCATTCATTTCCATGAGGGTTTTCAGCACATTGTACACCAGTGCTACAATGGTCCTGAAATGAAAACAAGCCAGTCCTGGGTCACTGATGTTGCCAGACAGAGTTCTAAGAGAGGTTAAATGGTGGCTGATTTAATTTGGGGTGTTTTAGAGATGATAAAACTGAGGTTTCAAAGGTTTATAATGTGTTCAAAGTCCCACGGCCAGGGGTGGTTAAGGTGGTCTAATTCCAGAATTCACATCCTTCCCATTCTGTGCTTAAACTCACTAAATATGTTCTGGTTATCTTAATCTGTGCTCTAGTCTCATTATCTGAGACCCTGAGTAACAACATTAAAATTAAATTAAAAAAGATCTAATTACCATAAACCAAAAGTGGGGAACAGCATTAAGAATGTTACAGGAAGTAGAAATATAAATGCATTCTACATGTCACTGTGGCTTGAGCATGTCACCTTCTCCCCAGGATGGTGCAACCCAGAGGTGAGGCTGTATTGGGAGCCGGGCAGCACAGCTCTGCCCTGCACAGAGGCATGTGTGTTCTCCACGGATGTTTGGTTTCTTCCAGGGGGTTTGACCACATACTGGTACAGAACATTACACCAAATACTAAAAATGCATTTACAACTTTATAAAACCTTATGTATATAAAATACAGAACAGAATAAAACTGTGATGTTAACCTTTGGCATGAGTTCCATATCTCTCTAGGTTTTTATGTATGGGTTAGGAAATCAAATGATAAAAAGATTTGAAAGATAATGCAAGAAAAACATAATCAACATAAAAACACTTACGGATTCCAGTGTTCTTTGGAAATTTTGTACAAGCTGGCAAACATAATTGGCAGAATTTTGTCAATATTCTCTTCAATCAAACTGAGAATATATTCATTATTCCAGAAGTACAATGCTCTTTCTGCAACCTAAAAAGACATTCAGAAATGTCAAAACTCTAAGAGAAAAGAAGTAACAGTAAAAAATAAGAATGGTGTTACTGAAAATATCTTACCTGAAAATGAGAACTGGAGACACACTTAGATATCTGCTTAAAAAGTGGCTCTTCAATTTTTTTGAACTGTGTTGGTTCAATGACATCTAAGATTTCTTCAATTTCTCCTAAAAACATCACCTAGGTTAAAAAAATTTTCTTTTAAAAAAAATGACAAATTATATGATGTTTATATAGACACCATATTAATGAGTTTAACGTACAAATTTAAAAGTGAGCAAAAAAGGTTTGGATGGTGTACAATTCACTGTAATGCACTGCTGTCCTACCAGGTCTCCCCACATCTCCTGCTCTGCATCAGCAGCATTATGGCCAAGCCCAAGAAGCAGTTCACAGCCCAGGGGTTGGGCAGTTCTGCTAAAGTGCACTTCTTCAGTGAACAGAACCCACCTCTTTCTGACTGCATGTTTTTGGCCAAAACTTCAGCAGTCCTCTGATCACCTGCAGAAAAAGAAAACTTTAGAATGAATTGAACAATGAAGCTAGTTAATCCCAGGACATTTTCAATAGTGATGATTATATCAACATTTATTCTAAAGTAAAATATTTAATATCTAAGTGTATACCTAGATTTTCTGCTCAGCTTTAAACTTTCATTCAACAGATGTTTAATGAGTACCTATTATATACCAGATAGCATTCTTAATGCTAGAGACATGGATGAACAAGAGATGAGATTTCTGATTTTCATGGAGCTTATGTTCTAATGGAGGGAGACCAACATATGTGATCAACTAAATATACAAATAAAACAATTTCAATTGCAATATGTGCTAATAAATAAAGGAAGATATGATAACCTGATGAAGTAAAGAAGGGAAGTTATTTTAGGGACATAGTTTCTGTTATCTAAACTACTATGAACCACAAAAAAGAAAAAAAAAACAACTAGATAACCAAAATGCAAGAAAGGACCTTGTATTTGAATGAACAGTTGCAAGAATTTGTGCTAAACTAAATCTAACAGTATATTAACAATATTTCATGGCTAATTATAACTTATTCTAGAAATGCCTGGATGGTTCAGCTGTATAGGTTAAAAGGAAAAACAAAACTAGGATCTCAAATGATTTTGAACAATTATTTGATTTTTTTGATTGACTATATATTCTGATATAAAAGACAAAACCAAAAGAATCTATCAGAGACCATCAGCACTCATTTTATATAATGATTTTTTTAGATATAGGCTGTAAAACCATGAAAGCCTGGAGGAATTGCAGAAATAGATCTTTTCTAGCCTTTTAGGTCACTTAATAGTTTGCTGGTCTGATCCAGTAATGAGGAACCTTCATTCAAATTAAAATTGGGAGGAACACAGTTTTGGAGCCATGATTCAATAAGATAAAAGGAATTGATGAATAATGCTGGCAAGGAATAACAGAATCATATTTGTCTAAGTATACTGTTATATGCTTCCTGAAAATTACTAGAATGAGTAGAAAAATTCAGTGTGTGGCTAAAAGGTAATATATAAAAATATCTTTAATAGATTAAACATGCTTTTCATAAGCAACTTATTCTTTCTCTTGTCCTTTAAAAAATTTATTGACCCTGGGGCTGGGGTTGTGGCTTAGTGACAGAGCACTCCCCCAGCAAGTGTGAAGCACTGGATTTGATCCTCAGCACTACATATAAAATATTTTTATATAAAAATAAATAAAAGGTACTGTGTCCATCTACAACTAAAAAATATTTTTAAAAATTTATTGACCATCTAGTAGGACTATAATGATTTTTCTCCTGTACATTATAAATTTCAAATACCAATTGAGTTACCTTTGGAACTACAGAAATATTTATTCTAAAATTTGTAAATGTAATCAATAGCCAAGATTTTTTTGGGGTGGGGGAAGATTAATAGAACAGAACCTATACTACCAAGATCACCAATTTAAACTAGATGGGATTAGCATCTAGTTCCCACCCAGCTATACCTCAAGCCTACTGCGAAAGGCACCTTGAACAGAGGGAGGGAAGAGGAGGACCCATAATTGTCATTCACAGCCTGGGAGACCATAGGTCCCCCTCTTCCTCTGCTCCTTTTATTTAATAAAGACTAAAACAAAAAAGACTGACAGAAAAGATAAATGAAATAGAGTATCTAGATAGACTCAGGCATATATATATATTTATAAATATATTTTTTTAGTTGTACATGGACACAATGCCTTTATTTTTATGTGGCGCTGGATTGAACCCAGGGCTTCACACATGCTAGGCAAGCACTCTACCACTGAGTCACAACCCCAGCTCCATAGGAGACAAAGGCTGCATGGAATAGAATATCTCCTGTAGAGCCTCTGCTGACACCTTGACTTCTGGCCTCCAAAACTGCGAGAGTAAGTTTCTGTTGTTTTAAGCCACCAAGTTTATGTTTACTCACTGTGGAGCCTAGGAAACTATAGATAGCTTTTACTTTCACATCTTTACTATAACTCTAAAATAACTAGAAAATAACTATAAAAATTGAATATTTTTATAATTTCAGGGGGTGGAAAGATTTTTCTTTGCTCTTTTTTTTTTGTGGTACCAGGTACTGAACCATGGGGCACGCTACTACTGAGCTACATCCCCCTTTATTTTGAGATGAGGTCTTGCTGAGATTGGCCTCAAGTTTGCAATCCTCCTGCATCAGCCTCCAGAATAGCTGGGATTATAGGTGTTTGCCACTGCACCTGGCAAGGGGGTAGAAATACTTTTCTAAGCATGATAAAGAAATAGATTTATGACATAAAAATTATTTTTTAATTAAACATTAAAAACTATTTTCAAAATTAAACTCCAAGTAGACAAAAAGTTTCTGCAAAATACAACAGGGAAAGGGCCAAAAGTAGGACATAGAAATATAAATGACCAATAAACATATATAATAGGATAGCTCAATCCTGGTATAAGAAAATAGCAAATAAAAATATTTCAAACCTTTTAGAATAAACAAGGATTTTAAAAACTTAGTATTTAGCATTGATTGGCTAAGGCAAAGGAAAATGGGTATTGTCACATTCTGGATTGGAGTATTGTGAATATTGTATAAACTTTGGAATGCAACTTCTAATATGTTAAAATTTGCACATACTCTGACTCAGCAGCACAGATTTTACTTTTCAAATGTTTTCATTTCTTAAATTTTCATACAGTAACATCCCTTTTTTTCTTTTGGTATATAGTTCTGAGGATTTACAAAGACTTTATTTGTAACCAGCACCACAGACAAGAGACAACAATTCCAACACTGCAAAACCTGCTCTCCCCAGCAACATGTTTATGACAGTAAAAACCTCAAATAACTCAAGTGTCCACTAAGAAGATTAATCAATGGCAATCCATTAGTGAAATTTTATGCCACCAGTGGAAAAATGAAGTAGGTTAACATGGAAAGATAATCATGTTATACTGAGGTTAAAGAAAACTATACTAACCAACTTATCTCTAAATGACAAGATTTCAGGGAATTTTTCACACTGTGCTTTAGTTTTTCTATTGTGTGAACTAATTTAATATACACTACTTTTACCAATGGAAGTTAACACTGATTTCCATTTTAGAAAATAACAATTTAAAGATTTAGATACTTTCAGATTATAATAAAACAGCAAAAGCCCCAGCCTGTTTATAATTTGTAGGTAGCTTTGATATGAATGCAGATTTCCATAAAATTAGTACAGAAGCTCCTTGACTGATACTATTGCACCCCAGTAAACCCATCATTAAGTTGGAAATAGCCTGAGTCAAAAATGCATGTGAAACATCTAACCTACGAAACATCATAGCTTAGTAACGCGGTACACCACGGAGAGTTGGCTGTTGGCCTTTGTGACTGTGTAGCTGACTGGGACCTGCAGCTCATGACCACTGTCCAGCATTGTGAGAGTCTTGTACCACGTGTGGCTGCCTTGGGAGGGGTCAAAATCTAAAGTATGGCTTGTACCGAATGCAGATTGTTTTTACAGCACCATAAAGTTGAAAAATCATTAAGATGAACCATCTTAAGTTGGGGACTATTTGTGATAAGGCTCAAACCCAAGTAATGTCATAATTTGGATGTTGGAATGGCCTATGGTAGAAACTGTAAAATTTGTGTATGTAGAAATCTTTATGAATTGAAACAATTTTCCTTTGTTAACCTGGACATTGACCTTCCTCCTGGCTATTTCCATTAACCCAATTCACCCAGGCCAGATATCTAGGCAGCCTTTTTCTCCCTAATCTTCCACTCTTTAACAAGTAATCACCCCAATTAGCAAATAAAATTATATTTGTTTATTATTTACCAAGCATATTTATCCACCCCAATTAGCAAATAAAATTATATTTGTTTATTATTTACCAAGCATAAACCATGACTTAATATGTGTTTTCTTTTTCTCAGTTCTAAGAGGAATCATTATGGAATTATATTAAGTGTTAATCCTCTTTAGAGGTTATATGTTGTCATGTGAAAATACTGAGTGCCTATTTCTCCTGATTTATCTTTCAAAACTCTTTCCAGCAACAACTATGAATCTAAAAATCAAAAAACATGAAAAATCGGGGAGTGGAAAAATACTTGTTCCTTTACGAAAGATTCAAGTGAAAGAAGCATCCCTAGGGGGTGCCTAAAAAGGCTTAAAACAATCTTTAAAAAATAATTTTAATCCTTCAAATCTTTTGCTATTCTTCAACAACTATCTTAGTTTAAATATTAAGTTAAAATATCTAGAAGGCATTCTATCAAAATACTTATTTCATCAAGGTTAAAATAGTTTCTATGCTTTTCTATTTCACCCTACCTCAGCTTTTTGTATCTTCATGACAACTATCTTTTTCCTCTCTCCTGAATTTTCCTTTTATGGACAAATAAGCCACAGAGTTCAAGGACTAAATTGCTGTGCCAATTCATAAAGTAAACAACCTTTATTCTAAGATTCTATCTTAAAGGAAAGGACGTGTTTTCACTCCTATTTCAAGTTTATCGTTAATAAGAGGCAACATCCTATTTCTAAAAGTAAAACAAAAATTCAAGGGAATAGTTTTGAAACCCTCACAGTATGTTTTAATCCTGAAAGGTAAACTGAAAGTGAAGATTATTAATAAAGATAAAATACATATAAAATTTCACTGTGGTCATTTGATCCTATTGCACATCTCAGTTACTACTTTGTTTATGTTATTCAAGACACACAACTCATGAGCATTCTCCCCTCCCAGCCCTCTTCTTTGCAGATTAACCTTACATTCCTCCTAAGTGATTTTAACCTAAGGTGCATTATCACTACTGTTTAATAACTCTGAGACTATACAGAAACAATGAAATGCTATTAATGAAAGACCAAAACCACAAATGTGAACAGAATACATACTGGTTCCGTCAGTGTTGTGTCTTTCTCCAGGAACTGTACAACACAGTACGCTAGCTAGAATGTAAAGAAAAGTTTATAAATGTTATTGAGTAAAATAACATTTAGAGATGGAAGTTTTTTGTATTTAGCCAACAATATTTTGGCCAATTTTACTCTAGTTTATTTCAATATATAAAAATGAATATATTGGGGCTGGGGTTGTAGCTCAGTGGTAGAGCACTTGCCTAGCATGTGAGGCACTGGGTTTGATTCTCAGCACGGCATATAAAAAAAAAGTCCACTGACAACTACAAAATTTTTAAATGAATATTTTAAAAAATATTCATTAAAAAAAAAGTGTTAAAACACTTAACCACTGAGCCACATCCCCAGCCCTTTTTTATATTTTATTTAGAGACGGGGTCCTCACTGAATTACTTAGCACCTTCTTTTTGCTAAGGCTGGCTTTGAACTCACGATCCTGCCTCAGCCTTCTGAGCCACTGTGATTATACGCATGTGCCATCACACCCAGCCTAACTTTTTATTCTTGAAAGTAACTTCCAGTTCAAAAATGTTGTAAAAAAAAAAGTTCTATATTTTTAATTTTTTTTTAGTTGTAGGCAGACACAATATCTTTATTTTTTTAATTTTTATGTGGTGCTGAGGATCGAACCCAGTGCCTCAGCCGCGCTGGGTGAGCGCTCTACCACTGAGCCACAACCCCAGCCCCCAAAATGTTCTACTTTAACATAGTGATTTCTGACTATAAAGTTTACTGAAGTAAATCTAGACCTAACAATTTAGTTTTTTAGCATGTTACTACATATGTGCCTATATACTGATATAGTATTGTTTTCTAAATATTAATAGCGGAGACTAAAATCTTTCTAGATAGCTTTCATGATTACAAGTAACAGTCTGAAGAAATGTGGGATTTATTCAAAGTTTCATAGTTAATGGGGTCAAGATCTGGATCAGAACACAAGTTAACTTGACATTATCTTTTCTATATCTACACTGACGAGTGCACTGGTTTTGTTTAATAACTAAATATCATAATATTTTAAACTTATAATGAAAATTTGCTATAGGCAATTTACAAAGCAAACTACTTGGTTATTCTTAAAATTGTCATCTCAATATTTCTCCACCTTTGTATTTGTCTTTTACACAAAATTCATTTCACTTGAAACTTACCTGAGCATGAAACAAAGATAATCCTTTTGCAGTATGCATAGGAATAAGAACCTTCATTAGAAATTGTTTATGTTCTGCTTTCAGTGGCAATGCAAAGCCATTGATAATACTGGAGGGAGAAAAAGGCAGGGGGAAGGATTAAGTAGTTACTATTTTATCGCTAAAAGTGATCTTATCCATGATTACATAAGGAACAGTGCTCTGCTTCCGTCTTGGTGTTGTACATTCATTCATCTTTGAACTACTTTAGAACGACTATTACTATGACTTCTGTTCTTCTGTCATTCAGTAATCCCAAAAAGAAAATTATGACTGCCAACTAATACCAAAGTATGTAATTTGTTTCATTTTCTATGAAGACTGTCACTTTATTGATGCATTTTGCCTTTATTTTCCTCCCTAACGCTGTAGTCATTGTCTCAATAGTTAGAATTTTAATATTTTCTGAAATATTAAAATGGGTAGTTTCTTTTACTTTGTTAGATAATCTGAAATTAAGTCATAATTCTTTCCACACTTATTTTCTAAATATTAAGTCTCTGAACAGTAATAGAGGGTTCTAAATTCTCTCAAATTAATACTGCTTTGTAGTGAATAAGGCAGGCAAAATGTTCATGTAAACTAAAACACAAAGACCAAAGATTATTCTAAAAAGAAGAGACAAATAAGAAATAGTCTATCAGTACTGAACAAGCATTCCTGTAACTTCATCAAATATTCACAAAATATCTTGAGAAACTATTCCTTCCTTCCTTCTTTTTCTTGTAGTACTGGGGATTGAACCCCAGCATCTTGAACTGTGAACTATATTGAAGTTCTAAAATAGGAAATAACTTCTTCAACTCTAGCTAAGATTTTAGTAGATAAAACATTCAAAGTTACTTAATGAATAAAAAGAACCAGAAAACTTGACCTACCTTCCTAAGATCTCAAGGAGTTCAGCAACACCATTGAAATGTTCTGTTTCATATATAAACCTGAATTTAAAATAAAATAGATATAATAAACATCAGAAAAGAAACAGGAAGGTGAAAAGGCAGCAGCATGAAACACAGGCATGCTTTGGGTTTTCTTTTTAAGCTCATTTGCCCAAATCAGTTAATTCATAGCAATCTTAACAAAATATACCTTTGTAAAACTTGACATGTGAAAAGAAGAGAATATCATTTCATCTGGAATATTGTATCTTATTTAATATATAAGAAAGATGGGTTTTCTCAAAGAAATACTTTATAATAGAAAACCTCTTACAGGAAACAAGAGAAAAAGACTGATATATAGTAAAGCGACTGTTGTTCAGACAATACAGGCTGCCTGGTCCTACAACACTAGGATCTCCTTTGAAGCAGGGGATCATAAACTCAAACATAACAGGCCAGCACAGGTGTGAACACATGGCTGAAGTGGACTTAGGAGATGACAAGAGAAATATGGAAGATGCTCTCACTGGAGGAGGGAGATGTCACTCATTCGTTACTACTGAAATGTGGGAATGTTGGCCTACTTTTGCCAGGTCTTCAACTAATTAAAACAAACCTGAAATGCAGGTGTTAAATGTAAAGTCTCCTGATTTGAAGCAAATATTTAACAGATTAACAATTGTCAAATGATAGGCCCCATAGGTAGTTAATTAACCTTGTCAGAAAAATTAATAGAAAGTAATTCCAAGAGCCATTGGTTTAAATAGTATTTATACCAAAAATTCAAACAATAAGCTCAAAAGAATTGGGAAACTAGATAAATTCTCTCTCAATAAATCTTAAATATGAATAACATTGGTATTGCCTATCAAAAAAATTAACCTCATTACTACTATCTATTGCAGTTTCTAAAAAGTTAAGCTGCAATCAAATGATATCCACAAAACAGGTTAAAAATGACCCCAGTACCACCAGTTACATTTGCAGATTTAAGATATTAAAAATCAACCTAAAATGACTTGAATGAAGACAAGATGAGAGGTGTCTGTTTATGAATATATGAATAATTTACCTGAGGAAAATATTGTTAATTTGTTTTCTGATGAATGCTCTTAGTCCAAGAAATTTCCCATAAATTCGATGCAGAACGGTCTTCAGGAAGTCACGTTCTCTGGGATCTTCACTATCAAAAAGCTCCAGGAGCTTTAAAAAAAATCTGAGAAATTACTTTTAAAAAATAATCGAGCTAAAACTTCACTTTATTCTAATTTTGACTTTAAAATTATCCATGAAATCTTTAATTTTTTTCTTAAAAAATTCTGCCTTATCAGATTTCATCCTTGGTAAATAAATAAAGCAAAAGAAAAGCTTAGGGAGTGTTTCTTTTCACTAATTTTCATTTTTAAAATGACACAATAAATAATATAAGCATTTTAACACTTTTGAGAGCTGTGGATATAGCTCAGTGGTGTGGATATAGTGCCTCAGTGTGCCCTGGGTTTGATCCCTAGCACTACCAAAAAAAATTCCCCTCACCTTACCACTGATTTTTAACATTCTATCTATTAAACACTGCTTATAATTTTTAGAGTGTTAAAATTTGTGAGGTGTTTAATGCTTTTTGATAGTAAGTTAACATCTTAAGCTTTTAGATTGTAAATCATTAAATAAATGATTTTTAAAAATACATGTGTAAAATATATAGAGTTTACTAGAATTGTAATGTGGATTTATGTTCTGAACTGTTTTTATTTATCTGCTGATAAATACTAAATTTAGATGCAAAGCTCTCAACTTCATCAGAAGTTCTTATTCCACTGTGCCTTTAATTATAACTGTATATAATTGCATACATGTATATCTCCAACATGAGTGGGTACTTTGAGGGTAGCGATAACTTAAGTCATTTTTATATATGCCTGAGAAGTTAACTGCTCATAATTTGCACTCTTGTTGGCTAGGTTAAGACAATGCATGCGTGTCCAGCAAAAAATATCCACGGAATGTGAAAATTATGTTAATATGCTTAATTCAGTTTAAATGATTAAAAATAGCTACACTGTTCATTTAACACTCAAATTCAAGTTTCTAATGTTGGGTTTACTTGAAAGATATGCTTTCAAATTAATGGAAGGGTCCTTTAACTGTTAAGGTCATTGTGTCTAAGTCAAGAACAAATATCACTCAATAAAAGTTGATTTTGATTTTTTTTTTGGTACCAGGGATTGAACTCAGGGGCACTTGACCACTGAGTCATGTCCCCAGCCCTATTTTGTATTTTATTTAGAGACAGGGTGTCACTGAGTTGCTTTGAGCCTTGCTAAGTTGTTGAGGCTCGCTCTGAACTCGCAATCCTCCTGCTTCAGCCTCCTGAGCTCCTGGGATTATAGGCATGCACCACTGCGCCCAGCACAAGTTGATTTTTAAGAGGAAAACATCAGAGAACAGTTGTTAGCTAAATTTCAACCTATTTCAAGAAATCTATTTTCAAATATTCTAATCTAAACAAATAATCTATTTAGAAATATAGTAGTTTCATGATGAAACATCCACAACACTAATAATCAGGAAATCTGTTATCCTGGTTCTGATACTAACAAGGTGCTTACAAGGGTCATTCATAACCTCTGAGCCTGTTTCTTCATTGATGAAATAAGACAGGTTGAGACCAAATTTCCTTTAAGAGAAGGAAATCATAGTGCCATCATAGTCAGAGACTTTAGCTCAAATCCTGATTGCATCTCCAACTAGCTATGGGAAATTGGATGTGGTTTGGCTCATTATATAAAAGCACATAAGGACAGTGCTTAGCACATGAAAAGCACTCAGAAAATCTTAGCTTCCTCCTTTATTCTGAAATTCTGATTTGAACATAAATTGTAATTATGCAGTTGTTTTCCAACAAAAATTTAATAATTTTTCTCCTGCCTTTTTAAGTCTTAAAAATTACTACCTACCAAATCATTTCAAAATACAAAAACTGAGAATTCTTGAACATAAATTTATTAAAGTAGCACCCTAACAATACCTCAGAAGTGATCTGTGAAAGCAGATCATATAAATTGCTAAAATCAAATTCTGAGCCTTAGCTTCTCAGACACTTCAGGCATTTGAAGTAGAAGGTAGAAAATCAGTCCCATCCTATCAGTTTTCTTCTCTCAAACCCCTAGAAAAATCCAGCATCCTAATACTTCAAGCTATAGATTAAAAAAGCACTAAACAAGATTCCCCTCAACTTGTTATTATCTGAGATGCAATTTAACATCACTAGAGTTCCTTTAATATATCCCACATGAAGCAAGGTACAGTGGCACATGCCTGTAATTCCAGCAACTTGGGAGGCTGAGGCAGGAGGATCACCAGTTTGAAAGCCAGCCTCAGGAACTTACTGAAACCCTGTCTTGAAAATAATGACTGTAGATATAGCTCAGTGGTAAAGCACCCATGGATTCAAACTCTTAACACAAAAAAATGTTTGTTTGTTTTTGTTTTGTTTTGTTTTTGGTACCCAGGATTGACCTCAAGGGTACCGGACCACTAAGCCACATCCACAACCCTATTTTGTGTTTTATTTAGTTAGAGACAGGGTCTCACTGAGTTGCTTAGTGCCTCGCGGTTGCTGAGGCTGGCTTTGAACTTGCAATTCTCCTGTCTCAGCCTTCCAAAGTGCTGGGATCACAGGTGTGTGCCACCATGCCCGGCTCAAAACTTATGCTGTGTGTCTATGTGTATAACCCCCATGAGAATTACAGAAGGAAATAAAACATGCTTTCATTTGCAATTACCTAAATAACATAACTTGATTTAATCTGATTTTTACTCACGATTCAAGTGTATATTTTACTGTTAGCACACATCTAATATTCCTGTGCAATTTATGAAGAGTTATTTGAATGGTTAGGCTGACAAATGTTTTTCATTTATCTACAGCAACTGGTTAGAACATGAGGTTGGGGATATCTACAAAAATAAACCCTAAATATGTGGAACTCATGTTTGTGGAATCTTTACCGTAGGGGACACACAAAGGTGATCTGAAAAGTAGGAAAGGTCCTTGTAATGATCTTAATCCTGCTATCAGCATTAAGTCCCTAATGAGGCCTTAAATGATAAGTGTTTCAAAAGCAAAAATGAACCTAGAAGGTTTGGTCTGCTTTGCAATTTTGTCTAGGACCAGCCAATTTCAAATAGTCAAAAAGGGGTCTCTAAATTGTTGAAAATAATTTGAAAATAAAAAAAGAACACACTCCTAGAAATTAATTGTGAATATGTACATTCCAAAAATGAGCTAATAGCCAATTTATAAAAAGAAAGAAGATACCGCATGTGTTTACCACCTCATGATCCCGTTTTATCTGTGGTTTAGGAACTAGGTGGCTAGGATGCGTAAATGATAAGGGGAAAAGGAACTGATACTTATTAACAGGAAAGAGGCCTCAGTTCAAAGCCACAATGCTTAAAGCATACATCAAGTTCAAGTTCAGAGACTTAAAAATTTAAAACAACAGTTTGACTCTTTAATTGAATGGTCATACCAAATTTTCTCACTAGCTATTGCAGAAAAGCTAACTTTTCTGGTCTTTATAAAAGAACTATAAGAATTCAGGATTGGATAGGATAATTTGACTTGGTTAGAATCTCACCCTTCATAACATACTTTCACATTCTTAAAGCTTCTTCACTTTTATCCTAATTGTCTGGCAAGAATATTAAATGCTGTCAAAATAAACAATTTTAAGTTTTGAAAGACTACTTTAATTATAAGTTAATCACTGCTAAGATGAACATAAAAACTTTAGGACATAAGAGTTCCTTACCTGTTGTACAAATTTCTGATCAATGTATCGTTTTGCAATGCTAGGCTGGAAATCAGGGCTCTCCAAAAATCTCAAGAAGAATTCATACACCAACTATGAGAGAAAATCAAATAAAAGCTAAGACGATTCTATAAAATTCTACACCAAGTTATAATACTTCATATAAAACACACATCTCCAGCCAGGTGTGGTGGTGCATGCCTGTAATCCCAGCACTTTGGGAAGCTGAGACTGGAAAGTTGTGAGTTCAAAGCCAGCCTCAGCAACCCTGAGGCACTAAGCAACTCAGTGAGACCCTGTCTTTTTATAAAACACAAAATAGGGCTGGGGATATGGCTCAGTGGTCGAGTAACCCTGAGTTTAATCCCTGGTACCAAAAAAACAACAACAAAAAAAACAAAACAAAAAACCCCATCTCCATTACCAACTTAGTAGGGAGATTTCTGATGTAATAAAATTAGAAAATAAGAGTTTTTAGGGTTACATATGTAGCTCAGTGGAGAGCATTTGCCTAGCACATGTGAGGCCCAAGGTTCAATCCCCAGCATGGGAAAAAGAAAATAAATTACAGTTTAAAAAAAACTTTTTGCAGTTTGATATCCCAAGCCAACAAATTCTGTCTTGCTTCTCTGGTTAGTGAATGAACTTTCTAGAGCTGTACAGTGCCTCATATCTGTTCACACAACACACAGGACAGTACTGGACCAACAGGCACTGAATGAGTGGTGCTATCAACAAAACTGCACAGCAGTCCACGAAGACCAACTCCATGCTCAGTTTTCAGCATCTTTTGGCATGTCTGTATCCAAAGCAAAACTAACTATATTGTTGTTTGAAAATCATCCATAAACATGGCTATCAACTTCTTTTCTTGTTATATCCTTAATGCACAAAATAAATATAAAAAATTAGGTAATATTAGACCACATAAGTATTTCTTCCTTTGCAGGATAGGCAAAAATGCATCAAACAAAACTATATATGCTTAGATCACAAAACTTTTTTTAGTCATAAAATATTATTGAATTCAGAGGTAAAAATGTGTGGATTTAACATAGTGATCTTTTTTCCCCCTTCCCTTCTCTCACTAAATACAGAACTAAAAATACATAAAAGCTATACAAGTTGTATTTATTAATTACATGGCACAGACTATGAGTGCAAAAGACATTCAGCAAAGGGTGATGACACTGTGGAATAAGGTCAGCAGGATAAGTTTTGAGGGAAATGTGCAACTTGAGCTCTGCATCCAACAGGATTCTGGACAAGCCAAGGAGAAAGTAGAGGGCTACAGAAAGGCAGGCACATGTCTTGAAGACGTGCAGTGTGCAGGTTGGTGGTACAGAATCACACACTCAGTATCTTTATGTGGGTCCCTAATTCATTGGAAGTTAAGAGTCTGTGGTAAGGTGGCATCAGTTAAACAAGGCCAACATGGCACGCCCTAGCCTATCTACTCTTCAGATCTACATTAGAAATACAGAGTGTAAGATTTAACAGTCTTAAGAGTAATAGTATGTCCTACATCAAGCTCTACATCAAACTAAATTCTCTAAAATATATATCATCTAAAATATATATTCTCTAATATATAGATACTGTTGAAAGCTGTCATTCACAAAGACCATATAATTTTTAAAAGTTTTCATCTATATAATTTACTTGACACAGCAAACATCAAATGACCAGTCAAGATTAGATGGAATGTGCTGTTATGCAACCAACTGACCATCACCAAAGAAATAATGGCAATTTTATCTATATACATGCTGCATAATTATTCCAAGAGATAGAAGAAACACTTTGTGATCTACAGAGCTGAAAATCTTCAAAATGGCCAAGATTTTTCTTCTAGGGATTGTGGCTCAGTGGTAGAGCACTTGCCTACCATGCATGAGGCACTGGGTTTGATTCTCAGCACCATATAAAAATAAATAAAATAAAGATATTTTTTAAAAAAATTAACCTTAGGGTCCGGGAATATAGCTCAGTTATAGAGTGCTTGCCTCACATGCACAAGGCCCTGGGTTCAATCCCCAGCACCACCACCACCAAAAAAAAATAAAAAAAAGAGAGACCTTGCCCCCAGTATCACCTCTACATACCCCTTATTCCTGAATTATTTTTTCTTGTACTTAATCATACCCTGATATAGAATGTCTTTATTTGATTATTATTATTACAAAGGTATACATTGTAAGATATGTGGTTCTCTTCCACTAGGATGTAAAGAACTTTGCTTAGTTCAGTACTTTACCCCCAATGTTTAGAATGCCTGGCACAAAGCAGATGCTCAATAACTATTAATAAATGGAAATCATAGTTGTTAAAACATTATGTTTCTGTGTAGTTTAAAGTTTCTTTATATTCTTCTATATGAAGAAATAATTTGCTCAAAGAATTTAAGAAATGGGGTTGTGAAGAATAACAGACACTTTAGCAATGGCTTCAGTTCACTAATAAAATGGCAGATTTCATATATGTTCAAGGTATGGTCCTACTTTTGTACATGTAAAGATGAAGAATAACTAAAAAAGCATAGGGAATGGAGGAGAATATCCCTATGCTACTGATTCTGACGGTGCCTTTTCTCAGACAGTCAAAATAAAATATAAAATTCTGGTCTTCACCACTAAAAAGATTTTATACAAGGTACAACAGAAAACAGCACAGATGATTTGGTATCTGTAAGACCTAAACAAAAAGCTAAAAAGACACTGGAAATTTTGGCTCTGAGAGGATAGACTTGACAGCCTTATATGCACTTGTAGGTGAAGTTCATAAAAGGCTCTTTTTAAGGGGTATGGTGACCAATGCTTTCCAACTTCTATTAAGCAGAAACTAGTGTAAAGGAGTTTTAAAATATAAAAGAATTCCAGTAATAATTAACATATATACAACTATATGAGATATTATATATGAAATGCCTAAAGATCATTGCCTGGGACACAGTAAACACTACCAAAATCTTAGTTCTCTAAGGATCTATTTTTTCCCGTAATCCTTGTGAAAACAGAACAGATTCTGCATGAAGATTGAATAGTTTAAATATGGTCAGGCTTGTTTTTTTCCCTCTGTTCTTCTACCCATAGAACTAAAAAGATGCCAGGTGTGGTACACACACCTGTAGTCCCAGTTACTTGGGAGGCTGAGGCATGGGAGGATCACTTGAGCCCACAAGTTTAAGATAAACCAGGGCAATACAATGAGACCCTGTCTCAAACAACAAACAAAAAAAGAGAACTATGAAGGGCAGGGAGGCAGGATGGGAATGAGAAAGACAGTAGACTGAATCAGACAATAACTTTCCCGTGTTCATATATGAATACATGACAGTGTAACTCCACATCACGTACAACCACAAGAATGGGAAGTTAAACTCCATGTATTATAATGTCAAAATACACTCTTCTGTTATGTATATATAAAAATAACAAAAAAAGGCCCCAAAAGATAATAACTAATTATTCATAATTTAAAATGTCAAAGTAATAGAAAATTTTCTCAACCTTACCTAAGGGTAAAAGATGTTTCTTTTTATTTCTATGTCAATAATGTTAATGCCCTATGGTATAACCCCTATCATTTTAGATTCTTAATGATAATGAGAATATTATAATGAGAACATGCAAATATTTAAAATACATTTTCTGGCCAAGAGTTATTTGAAGGTGTACATTGTAAAATATGCATGTTACTAAATTTCTAATTATAAGGACCAGAGAAGATCCTTACATTCTCTAAAATACAAGTTATTCCTAAAAAGGTATATTTTCTAGTTTTCTGTTTTGTTTTTTTTTTAAAGATGGTAGTCTTGCTACGTTGCCCAGGCTGGTCTCAAATTCATGGCTTAAGGGATTTTTACCTCAACTGCTAAAGTAACTGAGACTACAGGCAGCACATGCCACCATGCCTGGCTTCACTAAACAATTCTTAATTATCTGTGCCACTGAAGTGATTAATAAGAGAAAATGAAAATACAATCTGGTATGTGTGTTCCAAGCTAGTACCCTCCTAATTACCTAAAAGTAAGTAAACAGAAAATTACTATGTTCTTCTTCCTCAATAAATAGAAAACAGTAACACCTAGGAAAGAAAAGAGAATATAACTTTAAAATGTTATATGTTAACAATTACCATGTAATACTACACTTGGTAAATTAAAATATATAACCCATTCCCGGTCCTGAAAAGGTTGGTCTGTCTCCCTTTAGTATTTCCATTACAGGTGAAAGGAAGCAGAAAAACTTGTGAATTAGCATTTTTAAAAAATTCATGAAAAGGGTTAAGGTAACACCTGAAAGGTTGTGGGAGTACTTGTGATTACTCCCCCTCATTAACAAATTAGTGTTTATTTTCTACCATATCAAAATAATTTCTCATGTTAAGGATAAACTAAATATAAAATGTAAACTTTTAATGCAAAACAGAAAAATCCAGGTCACTTGATTCAAAGCACATTTATAACAGGGGAGGAAACATTCATTGAGCAAATTTCTTCTGTGTGATAACTAATCTCATTGTCACATCTGCTTTTTAAAATACTCTAAGAAATCTTAAGATGATTAAATATGTATGTGGCTACAATATGACAAACCTTATAAATCAGGTAACAGTGTTTAGTAGTTTCTGATGTCCATAGACCATTTAATAGCCAAATTTTAAAATTACATACCAAATATTAATAATTAGGAAGATTCTTAAACTATAAACATATGCATCTAGAGCAGAGCCTTTTATTAAAGGAACCATGGATGAATGAAAATTTCTTATAGGTCCCTGTGGAATGTGTCTTGGGTAAGAAACCATTTCTTAAAAAATCCTGTTTTGAAAGTAATTTACCACCTCCTAAAATGTTAAGAACTACTCATTTCAGGGAATTTAATAAAACCTCAAATTATATCAGTGAAAAGTGGAAAGCATATTGTTTATTTGGCTAAATTTCCACTGTTAATTTCCATTAACATATAAAAATATTCTAATGGAAAAACTATCTTTATTTTTGAAAATTCAAAGACTAATTAAGGAATCTTTTTCAGACTATCTGGCTACATGTGATTTTTTAAAAAAGTAACATCAGCTAATGAGAATTTCATGCTTTAAAAATTTTTGCAATATTAAATGTAGTATCACTGATTTTATACCAACTATGGCACAAAATTTCAGATGATCTTGTGCACAGTTCTATTAAAGTAATTTACAGTTCTATTTAAAAATAATTATTTTTCTATTAAAAATAATTTTTTTAATTCTATAAGCTTTAATGTGCTGATATTCAAATTATTATCAGCTTTACTAATCCTAGACTCTACTTCCATTGTATGTGTAAGAAGAAATAAACAAAATAAATAAATAAATAATGGGGCCAACTATTGACTAGTGTCCTGAACAGTATACTGTAATTTTATTTCTCTTGTCTTTAAAAATAAAAGATAATATAATGGCCATTAAGAAATATAAGTGCTTGCAAAATAAAAAGTCAATTTAATTTGAAATAATGCCTTGCACCTACATATTAAACAAAGTTCCTCTGTATCTCTCAGGGACTATGTTGAAAGTAGCTGATGTTACTGATGATCTGTCATGTTGTTTGTTATTTAAAAATGCACCATATTTATTTCCTTTAAGACAGACTCTTCTGTCCTATAATTTTTGTCTGTGGTAAAGTACTGCTGGTTAACTAACCTAACACCCATTTTATCCCCCTTGCCTGTCTGCTACTGAATCTGCAGAAACCAAATATTCACTCTTTCACATTGCCTTGCAACTACAGTTAGGATATAAAGGAAAAAGAGCATGAGACATAAGAAAACCTAAAACCACCCAAAAGAATGAAGAGATTAAAGACAAGAGTTTAAGAGAAAATAAGAGACACAGAGGCAAAGAAGAGCCAACACATGAACAGCAGGCACCCCTAAAGAAGAAAAGCAAAGCAATTAAACAAAAGAGATATGAAGAACTATTAATGAAGAAAAATACTTCAGAAATATGAGCAAACTTTTAGAGTGAAAGAACATTAATCAACAGGGGAAACTGACCCCCAAAAACCAACATTGATGTATACTCCAATAAAGGAACTGGCCATTAAAAGCAAAGTATCCTTTGAGCATTTAGGCAAAAAGCCTAAGTCTAGATATAAGAGAAAGAAAATCCTAGTGAAATCAGGAGACAATGGCATAACATAGGTAAGGTACTCGGTAGAGAAACTCAACCATGGATTTTATGTCACATCAAGTTGATCTTTAAGGATATGGGCTGGGGTTATATATAGCTCAGTGGTAGAGCACTTGCCTAGCAATTGTGAGGCACTAGATTTGATCCTCAGCATCACATAAAAATAAACAAATAAAATATAGGTATTGTGTCCATCTACAACTGAAAAATATTAAAAAATAAAACAAAATAAAGGATATACACAAATTGCTCTTAAACATACAAAAACTCAGGGAATGATGTTTTCATGAGCCCTTCTGAAGAATAAGCTCTAAATTACTCCCAAAATGACTGGAGATACTTTAATGTAAAGATTGATGGCAAACATTCAATATATACCTGTAAAACTATTAATGAATGATAGGGACAAAAATAATAGAATAGCATACAATTAGTTAAAATGTTCTGACAATGTAGGTATTATATAACAATCTAAAATATGGAGCTGGGAAGAGGATGGAGATTTCACAGAAAGTAGAAGAATATTCAAATCGTCATTAGATATTTACTGTGATAGTAAAAAGGTGTTACTTTACATTAGATGTAAAGAAAGAGGGAAGCAGGGAAAAGTAGAGACTACTTTCTATTTCAGTATTCTCATTCTAGGGAACCAATAAACTAGCTACAAAACAGAAACACAGGTATCATATCGTCAGTATAAAATAACCATAGAGCAAAAATATACTTCTTTTAAAATACTAAAAGTAATATATTTTAAAGAAAACAGAAGGGAACAACAATGAGGAGAAAAAAACCCAGAGAGTATAAGCTTTTAAAAATTGTACAAGGTTTTATGTATACACTGTCTCATTCAACCCTTGAATCACCATTTCATCCTAATTTTAGAAAGGAGAATGTAGGCTCGAAGAAGTTAAGCAGTTAAACAAAGATCACACAGCTAAAAATGTATCAAAACTGGAATCTGCCAGGTGTAATGGTGCATGCATGTAATCCCAGCAACTCAGGAGCCTGGGGCAAGACTGAGAGTTCAAACACAGCCTCAGCAACTTAGTGAGGCCCTAAGCAATTCAGTGAGACCCTGTCTCTAATAATATATAAAAAAGACCTGGGGATGTGCCTTGGTGGTTAAGCAGCCCTAGGTTCAATCCCTAGTACCAAAACAAAACAACAGCAACAACAAACAAAAACAAAACCACAAAACTGGAATCTGAATGGAGATCGGTCAACTATAATAATTTTCTTTCACTATGATTTACAATAACTCCCTTACTAGTTAGAATTTGTGTGTGTGTGTATATAAATTCTTGATCCATATACATAAGGCACATCTAGACTCATGAGGGCTAAAAGAAAAAAGTTATGGCTAGTTGAATTATTTGGGAGATCTAATGTACTGAGGTTATAATGATGCCAAAAGTATGAATTAAATCCCATAAAAATTTAGACCTATTTTAGTGTCATAGACTATTATAGGATCACAGATGAATCTAAGAAACATAGTAAAGCTTTTGGTTATAGCAAAAATTTTGGAACAATATTCAAGTTGTAAACCTGATTCTGCTGCTTACTATTTGTATCATCTTGGGTAGGTTTCTTAATCTTTTACATCTAAGCTTATCTATAAAGTATAAATAATATCTACTTTATAGTGCTACTATAAGGACCAAATGAGATGATGTATATGAAGCAGTTACCTCTATCTCTGGAACAGGGTAAGTGCTTGGTAATTGATACCTGTAGGGGCACTTAATAATTGATGCCTGCAGTTAATTGCTATTATTAGCTCAACATGATCAGTAGTCTAACAAATTGGTCATACATAGGCAAATACATTAAATTCCTATAAAAACACTTCACTGTGCTTGCCTGCCAATTTTGAGCCATTACTATTATCTTTAAAACATGAAAGACATTATATTAGAAGCATCAGACATGCACTTGGAAACTTTTATTTTCTCCCTCAGAACGCTGATTGTTTTAGAAATAAGAAAGCATCTGTAAAGAGTTTGAGCAGTCTCATAGCATTTTAACTAGACATTTTAAGGGAACAAAAAACTAAAGTATACTGTCAAAAAGATCACAAAGACCAGATATAAAAGAACATATGTGGGGCTGGGGTTGTGGCTCAGTGGTGGAGCACTTGCCTAGCATGTGTGAGGCACTGGGTTCAATTCTCAGCACCACATATAAATAAATAAAGTCCATTGACAACTGAAATATATATTTTTTTAAAAAACATGCATATAATTTTTTATGACTATAATGAATTTTTTTTTTTGTACTAGGGTTTGAACCCAGGGGCACTTAACCACTGATCCACATTCTTAGGCCATTTTTATATTTCATTTTGGGACTCTCACTGAGTTGCTCAGAGTCTTGCTAAGTTGCTGAGGCTGGCTTTGAACTTGCAATCCTCCTGTCTCAGTCTCCCAAACCGCTCAGATTACAGGCATGCACCACTTGGCTTATAATAAAATCCTTTTTTTAAAGTTATTCTTTTTTTAAAAATTTTTTTAGTCATACATGGACATAGTGTCTTTATTTTGTTTATTTATTTTTATGTGGTGCTGAGGATCGAACCCCGTGCTTCACACATGCGAGGCAAGCGCTCTGCCACTGAGCCACAACCTCAGCCCCTTATAATAAAATCTTCCTCCCCCTCCCTCCTCCTCCTCCTCCTTCTTCTTCTTTTGGTACCGGGGATTGAACTCAGGGGTACTCGACCACTAAGCCACATCCCCAGCCCTATTTTGTGTTTTATGTAGAGACAAGGTCTCACTGAGCTGCTTAGCGCCTCGCTGTTGCTGAGGCTGGCTTTGAACTCATGAATTCTCCTGTTTCAGCCTCCCTAAGAGCTGGAATTACAGGCTTGGGCCACCGTGCTCAGCTCCCTTATAATAAAATCTTTATAGTAATTTTTATAACACAAGTTGTATAAGAAGATCTAACCTGAATCCTATCTAAGGAGTTCCAGTTATTAATGTATCAAATGAGGTAGTACCAAAGTGATTCTACTGAGTGAACCCTGGATAATATACTAAAGCTACTATAACTAAAATATTTGAGGGAATGTTTGAATGAAGTAGCTGAGGCCAGACAGTTAAGGAAGGCGAAAATGGAAGAATTAGTTCCACCTATAAAATAAGGGTTTATTTTTATTTTTATTTTTTGTGGTACTGGGATTGAACCCACGGGTGCTCTACCATTGAGCTATATCCTTGGTCCTTTTTATTTTTTGAGATAGGGTCTCTTTGAATTGCCCAAGCTGGCCTTGAACTTGTAATCCTCCTGCCTCAGCTTCCTGTGTAGCTGTAATCACAGGTGCACACCATCACACTCATTTATGAGTTTTTATTACCAACTTTCCAATGACTATAGGAATAGTGAGTTGTTACACATGGCATATGGGGCAGGAAGACTATGGACCATCAATCTCCACCAAAGATGTGTTATAGAGATGGACTGCTGGAAAGGCAGAGTGAGGACCTCAGTGAGCCTGCTTTCCCATAAAAACAATTAGGAGCAGGCAAAAGACAGAATAAGTGAATGTGAAAATAGGTCAAGAGACATTATCCAGTTTGAGTTTGATTATCCAGTACAGAAATGGAAAAGAATGAAGAAAAATGAACAGAGCTTCAGAGACCCGTAGGACACCATCCATTGTAACAACATACATGGGAGGACAAGGGGCAGAAATATTTAAATAACAACCCCAAGCAACTCAAAAGTTGATGAAAAATATTAATTTACACATTAACTCCAGTTGAAACTCAACAAACCCCAAGTAGAATAAAGTCAAAGAGATCCATACCTGAATACATGATAGTCAAACTGACAAAATTTAAAGAGAAAATGTTCAAAGCAGTGAGAGGAAAAAAGCTTAGCATCTATGAGATCTCAATGCAATGAATAGCTGACATGGCATCAGAAAACCATGGACACAAGAAGCCAAGTGGGATGACATTTTCAAAGTGTTCAAAGAAAAAGACTGTTAGCTAAAATTACAGACCTAGAAAAACTCTCCTTCAAAAATGACGGAAGAAATTAAGACATTCCTAGATTAAAAAATAAAAATAAGAAATCAAAAACCAAGAAACAAAAATAAAAACAAAACACTCCAAAGAGAATTTGTCACTATCAAACCTGCCCTACAAGAAATACTAAAGAAATTCCTTCAGGCTGAAATGAAAGGACACTATATAGTATTTTTGAATCCATAGAGGGAAAAAAAGAGCATGGGTAAGGATAATAATATAAGTAAATATTAAAGATAATAAATGTATTTTAATCTGTAACTTTTATTTTCCTCCTTTACAAAGCAGTAACATAAAGCAATTAATTAAAAGTCTGTGTTGATGAACATGTGTGTAAAGATGAGATTTTATGACAATAACACCACAAAGGAAGGGTGAATAATTGAAAGTATATTGGACCAAAATTTTGTATATTACTGAAATTAAGTATTAAACCAAACTAGGTTATTTTAAAATGCTAACTGTAATCCCCAGGGCAACCACTATGAAAATAACTCCAAAAACACAAAGAAACAAGGAAATTAAAATCATACCCTAGAAAATACCCATTCAACACAAAAGAAGACAGTTATAGGGAAACAGAGGAACAACAACAACAAAAAAGACATAAAACCTAGGAAAAAATGGCAGATGTAAATTCTGCCTTATTAGTAATTACATTAAATATAAATGGATTAAGCATTCCAATCAAGAGATTACATAAATTGTTTAAAAAACATGTTTCAACTCTATGCTATTTATAAAAGACACTTTTGAGTAAAAGAAATATATAGGTTAAAAGTAAAAGGATGGAAAATATATGCCATGCAAACAGTAACCAAAAGAGAAGTGCTGAGGCTGAGACCAGAGAATCACGAGTTCAAAGCCAGCTTCAGCAACGGTGAGGCGCTAAGCAACTCAGTAAGACCCTGTCTCTAAGTAAAAAGCAAAACAGGGCTGGGGATGCAGCTCAGTGGTCGAGTGCCCCTGAGTTCAATCCCTGGTAGCACCAAAAAAAAAAAAAAAAAAAAAAAAGGAGAAGTGGAGTGGCTATATTAATTAATATCAGACAACATACATGTGAACAGAAATTGTTATTAGAAACAAAGAACATTTTATTATGATAACGGTCATCTGTGAAGATGTAATAATTCTCAGTACACATATACCTATCAACGGGGTCCCCACAATATCTAAAGTGAAAACAGAAATGCTCATTGTAGCTCAGTGGTACAGTGCTTACCTCACATGCGTGAGGAACTGGGTTCGATCCTCAGCACCACTTAAAAATAAATAAATAAATTTGTGTCCATCTACAACTAAAAATATATATTTTAAAAAAACCCAGAAATGCAGAGAAATAGATAACTGAATAATAATAGTTGGAGACTTAAATATCTCACTTTCAATGGACATAACAGACAGATGATCAACAAAGTAACAGAATACTTGAACCACACCATAAATAAACCAGGCTTAACAGACTTCTACCAAACACTCCACCCAATAATACAACATATGATTTTCTCAACGGGCACACATGGACCATTCTCCAGAATAGATAGTATACTAGGCCATAAAATTTAAAAGAATTGAAATCATACAAACTATATTCTTCAAACAATGAAATAAAATCGATAACATAACAAAATTTGGGAAAGCTATAAACAGATAGAAATTAAGCAACCTATTACTAAATAATGGACCAAGAAAGAAAACACACATGGGAAATTAGAAAATATTTTTAGGTAAATTAAAACAAAAATACAACATATCAAAACTTATCAGAAACAAATGTTCAACCAAGAACTTGTACATGAATGTTTATAATAGCTTGTAACAATAGCTAAAAGGTGTAAATAAATATTTGTAACTGATAAATGGATAAAAATGTAATAGTAGCCATACAATGGAATGTTATTCAGCCACAAAAATGAATGAAGTATCGATTCATTCTACAACATGAATGAACCTTTAAAATATATGGTAAGTGAAAGAACTCAGATACAAAAGTCCACATATTGGGGCTGGGGTTATGGCGCAGTGGTAGTGTGCTTGCCTGGCATACGTGAGGCGCTGGGTTCGATCCTCAGCACCACATAAAAATAAAATAAATATTCTGTCCACCTACAACTAAAAAATAAATAAATTTTTTAAAAAGTCCACATGTTATGATCTCATTTACATATAATATACAGAACAGGTATAGAGACAGAAAGCAAATTAGTAGTTGTCAGAGCTATGAAGATGGGGGAATGGGAAGTGACTGCTAATGATAAAGGGATTTCCTCTGGGATGATGAAAAGTTCTGGAACTAGATAGTGATGATGATTGCAGAGCATGGTCAGTGTATAAGATGCCACTGAATTATATACTTAAAAATGGTTTAAATAGTCAATTTTAAGAGAAGTGTATTTTATCACAGTAAAAAACATTTTGGGGAAGAAAATAATGTTAAGAAAACATGAATATCAAAATATAAAACCTGTCAATACATAATTATGTTCCATACTTGTATGTGAGGCCAAGAGGCCTCAAGTGTGGGTTCATCCTCTTCTGGATCAAAATCTGGATTATCACTTGGAGGAAGAGTACGGAAGATATTAGCACTGATCTGCAAAGAAAAATACATTTAGATTTATGTTTTTGTTATATAATTGAATTCAACGATGCAAAATGGAATACTTAAGACCCTTGACTTAGAAAAAAGTTGTGACTATGAATTTAGTTCAAAAATCTATAAATTTCTTCAAGATATGAAGGAGGCAGGTGTTTCTCTCTTTATCCAATAACTGACTTCCTGAAATTACTGAAGATTACATATTACTCCTAGATTCCCCTTCCTTAAATATTGGTTCTTTCCCAATTTTGCATAAAATGAAAGAGGGGAGAGTAGGGCAAAATTACTAATTTTACCTATCTCTAACTTGATTCTTTTCAACTTTCCACAATTCTTCCCATGTTATAGTATAGCCACAGTCAATACTTCCTACAACACAAACAAGTTTAATAAAACATCCCCATTCTTATATGTACTTGCCGCACCGAAGGAGAGGCAACATGCCTTCGCTGTTATTATAGACATAGCTTACAACAACTCATCACTTAGTTCATTGTATTTCCTCTCCTCTGAGTGTTTTTAAAAATGTATGATCTGAAATCAGGATTTGCTTTGAGATTCTTCATTTTAGATTCAATGAAACACAGTATTTATAGTTTCATCCTCTGCATCATCTGTTTCCACACCAACATATTCTTCAACTCCAGTGAAGGGCAGACCATGGTCCCAATCCCTAGTTCTTTTAAGAATGATGAACACACTAACAAACCAAATAGTTTAGTGAACATTTAAGGACAATTAAGGGGTTGGTCATTTGAGATAAACTACCTATGGGACAGAGGATAAGATAAGCAATGTTTGATTATGCAAGTAAGTTTCCAACTATTCTTCTTCTTTTTTTCTTTTAATGAATTGACATTTATGATAGAGTAATACTTCTAACAGCATTACTCTAAGACTTAACTACTAACTAAAAAGAACCAATTAAAAAAAGACTTAACTACATCTCATATTTGTCAGCAGTAAAAAAAAAAAAAAAAGTTAACCTTGCAGCCACCAATAAAATTATCTGTATACAACAAATATTCAGAAGAGCTTTAAAGGACTAAATGGGAAAAATAGCTTAGCTCTTACCTAGAAATTAATTACCCAGAAGTTAAACAACAAAACACACACACCTAGCCAGGGGCAGTGGTACACGCTTGTAATCCCAGCAATTCAGGAGGCTGAGACAGGAGGATTGTGAGTTCAAAGCCAGCCTCAGCAAAAAGCAAGGTGCTAATAAGCAACTCAGTGAGACTCTGTCTCTAAATAAAATACAAAAAATAGGGATGGGAATGTGGTTCAGTGGTCGAGTGCCCCTGAGTTCAATCCTTGGTACCAAAAAAAAAACCACCCAAAACAACCCCCCCCACACACACACACCTTGCCCTTCAGCAATGAAATTAAATCCCAGAATATATGTAGCAAATTACAGAATAATTTGAGTCCATTCAACATCTATGAACAACTTTATAAAGATTAAAAATAAAGAATAGTCTGAGTCGGGCGCGGTGGGTCAAGCCTGTAATCCCAGCACTTAGGGAGGCTGAGACAGGAGAATCGTGAGTTCAAAGCCAGCCTCAGCAACGGTGAGGCGCTGAGCAACTCAGTGAGACCCTGTCTCTACATAAAACACAAAATAGGGCTGGGGATGTGGCTCAGTGGTCCAGTGCCCTGAATTCAATCCCCGGTACCAAAAAAAAAAAAAATAGTCCGCAAGATTTTCAAAATTCCTGAATACGAACCATTTGAAATCAATAACATTAAGAAATAATTTTGGGGGGGGTACTGGGGATTTAACTCAGGGAGACTCTACCACTGAGCTACATCCACAGCTACATCCACTGAGATAGTGTCTTGCCAAATTGCTTAGGGCCTCAACCTTGCAGTCCTCTTGCTTTAGCCTCCAGAGTTGCTGGGGTTATGGGTGTGAGCCACCATGCCTGGATTTTATTTTATTTTATTTTATTTTTGATACCAGGGATTGAACCCAAGGGTGCTTAACTACTGAGCCATGTCCCCAGCCCATCTTTTTTTTTTTTAATTTTGAGACAGGGTCTCATTAGGTTGCTTAGGGCCTTTCTAAATTGCTGAGGCTGGCTTTAAACTTGGGATCCTCCTGCCTCAGCCTCCCAAGTTGCTGGGATTGCAGTCATGTGCCACCATGCCTGGCAAGAAATGATGCTTTTTATCCATGGAATTTTTTAAATGATAAAACAAAAATCAAAATAGGAACTCCATTAATATTTAATGTTTACATCCTCAAACTGTTGCTCTCTTTTTACTGTCTGCACAAGTTTAGGGAACCAATTTCATTTTGACTAATATTCTTTCTATAGTTAATCTTTATAGGTTATACTTGCTATTAACTTTTTAAAATTTTGTTCTTTTTAGACACACATAATATATTATACATGCATGGAGTATAACTTATTCTAATTAGGATCCCATTCTTGTGGTTGAACATGATGCAGAATTACACTTGTCTTGTATTCATATATGAACACAGCAAAGTTATGTCAGATTCATTACGTCAGATTCATTTTACTGTCTTTCCTATTCCCACCCCCCTTCTCTTCATTCCTCTTTGTCTAATCCAATGAACTTCTATTCTCGCCCCCACCTTTATTGTGTGTTAGCATCCACATATCAGAGAGAACATTTGGCCTTTGGTTTTTTGAGACTGGCTTATTTCTCTTAGCATCATAGTCTCCAGTTCCATCCATTAACTGGCAAATGCCATAATTTCATTCTTCTTTATGGCTGAGTAATATTCCACTGTGTATATATATACCACATTTTCTTTATCCATTCATTTGTTAAAGAGCACCTAGGTTGGTACTTGATATTAAATTTTATATTGTGGTATAAATTTAAATTGTGTACTTGGCAAATCTCTATTCCATCTGAATTTTTGTGGTTTATTAGAGTATAATGAAATACAAAAATCACAAATCCTATGCAAATTTGTTTGATGGATGAGGTTGAATTACCAATAAATAGCATTCTGAACAACATTACTTCAATAAAGTTGGCAATTTTCAGATCACATCAGATATTCTAAACATTTACTTGTACAGGCTGAGAATTCCTTATGCCTGGAGAAGTGTTCTGAACTCTGGATTATTTTGAATTTTGGAATACTTGTATATATATAATGACATATCTTGGGGATAGAATCCAGGTCTAAACACAAAACTCATTTATGTCTTATATACACCTTATAAACATGCCTGAAAGTAATTTTATATAATATTTTTAGTGTACCTGTGTTTGGGCTTCAACCCATCATATGAAGTCAGGTATGAAAGTTTTCATTTGTTGATTCATGTTAGTGCTCAAAAAGTTTTGCACATCTTATTTTAGATTAAGAACGCTCAGTAAGAAGCATTACTTAACTTCTCAAAGGACCCAAGTTTTAATTAAAGTGTTATAGTCTACAAATACATTAAAATATCCTAAATATTATTTCTTTTAAACCTAAGTCCCTTACCCACTGCTTAAATGTAGAGCTCCCCAACGTTTTTCATTGGTCTTCTCTTTCCCTTTTACAAATTCTCTCTCAGTAAGTACTCACTCCCATGACATTATCTATTATCAATTTATATGTATAATCTTGAGCCTACATTTTTCTCCTAAGCTCAAGACTAACTATCCAATATGGCAGCCACCAGTAATTGTGGCTACTGAATTCCCTAACTCCTAAGCAATGACAGCATCTGTGAAATGGATGGATAAAACATTCTTTTGGATGTATTAATTACACACATTAATTAAAAATTGGTCTCTAATTCATAATTATGCCTCAGATCTTACTTTGAATTTATATCAATCTGAGGAACATTTAAGTCTAGAGGCTTACCATTTTTACAATATCAGAATACGCTGATTCAACAATTACACCACGATTAGTTGAAACATACTCAACCAGTTCATTCAGTGTTGCTCTTTTAATTTCTTTGCTCTTCAAGTCTGAAACAGAGTCCATGAAATCAAACAGTATACAACACTGCTGTAACTTCTGACAGAATAGCTCTTGTTGTTCATTTGAAGTGGCATCTATAAATAAAAACAAAGAAAAACTTAGAAATAACTCAAAAGTTACCTTTATATATATTTTTAAAAATATTTTTTAGTTGTAGATGGACACAATGTCTTTATTTTATTGCTTTGTATGTGGTGCTGAGGATTGAACCCAGGGCCTCACGCATGCGAGGCAAGTGCTCTACCGCTGAGCTACAATCCCAGTCCCTATATATTTATTAATTTTATAGAAGTGACTCACATATATAAAATTTTTCTCAGAAAGCTAGTGATAAATTTACCCATCTAATACTATGATTTAGAGACTTATTCTGGACTCCTCTTATTGCCCACCATCATTATTAATTCTGTTTACCATATCTGGAATCTATCCTTTTCTTATTGCTCCCACCATCACTTCAGACCTTCACCACACCTCATCCAGACCACAAAAGACATCCTCATTGTTCTCTTGCAGGGTCTCATAACCACTATCACTCCTGATCTATCTTCCAAACTACTTTTTTTTCTTTGGTACCAGGGATTGAACTCAGGGACACTCGACCACTGAGCTGCATCCCCTGCCCTGTTTTGTGTTTTCTGTAGACACAGGGTCTCACTGAGTTGCTTAGTGCCTCGCTGTTGCTGAGCCTGGCTTTGAACTCACGATTCTCCAGCCTCAGCTTCCCAAAGTGCTGGAATTACAGGCGTGCACCACCACACCCAGCTTTCCAAACTACTTTGAAAAGCTAAAATCTTGCTAAAATGAGAATCAATATGATCATACTCAATACTTTTCAGTGATCCCAAATAATAACAATATGCTCATTCTCTACAAAACTAGTTATATTCTGAATAATTATTTTCTTGAATCCTTTAGTGTTATTACCCTTGAAATTAAAATGTTACATGCATTTAATTTCAATTAATAACCTGACATTTTCCAAAACTGATACCCAGTTGCTTTTAATAAATAAACAGATGTCTGCTTAATATTGATACTTGTTCCCCAATTGTGCTAAACTCATCAGATGCGTCTATCTATCTACACATTGTAGAAGATGGTGACTAATTAGGCTGGTAGAATCATTAATGCTCAAACTCTAAGAAATCAACATAGATCTCTCAGTTGCTTGATATCTCTACTTTCAAAGACATCTATAAACATTATATAAGCTTTATTATAATAGATAATATACCTGTTACATCTTTATAATTAATATAATTAAATTTCACTATAATAATAATTTGGGAAAATATTTTTTAGCTTTTTTCCTGATGCTAAAAATAATACACAATATCCTGTGCTTCAATATGTGATCACCTTTATGGCCAACTCCTATCCTCTCCTTCCTCCCACTCCTACCTCCTTGGCATGAAAACAATTCTCTTACTATTTTATAAAGGCCATGTCTTTGTTCAAAATCTTTTCTCTCTCTATTTTTTTTTTGGCAGTACCCAGGGGTGCTCTACCACTGAGCTACACCCCAACCCTTTTTATTTTTTTATTTATTTTTATTTTGGTACTGGGGATTGAACTCAGGGGTACTCAACCACTGAGCCATATTCCCAGACCTACTTTGTGTTTTATTGAGAGACAGGGTCTCACTGAGTTGCTTAGCGCCTCACTGTTGCTGAGGCTGGCTTTGAACTCGTGATTCTCCTGTCTCAGCCTCCCTAAGTGCTGGGATTACAGGTGTGTGCCACCGTGCCCGGCTTATTTTTTTATTTTGAAAAGGTCTCACTAAGCTACCCAAGCTGGCCTTGAACTTGTGATCTTCCTGCTTTGGTCCCGAAATACTGGGATTACAGCTGTGTGCCACCATGCCTTCTATCTGAAATATTCTACCAGATTTCCTTCCCTGTCTTTCCAAATTCTATACATTCCTTAAGAATAAACTTAGATCCCACATTTTCCATAAAATTTCCCTTGGGTAGGTCAGGATACAATGATCTCTCCTTTCACTGAACATTTATAGTACTTACAACAACAATTATACAGTTGAATATGTATTATCTTTAGGTCTACATTCAATGTTTGCTTTATCAAACCCCCAAAAGATATCAGGCTTCTCAAGGGCAAGAATCATTCATTGAGCAGGGTTTTTCCCTTATCTAGTACAGGGTATTTAAGAAGTTGACAAACATTTTATGCCTGAAAAAACTCTGCATTTGAACAATAAAGATCATGCACTGCAAAAGAGACTACTAAAGTTTTAAATTGGTAGTAGATGCCAAAAATGGCACAGTGAATTATTATAGCATGGCTATGTTTAAAAATTGATAACAACAATCATTTTTATCAAAAGGATACTCTGATGGTAGAATTACATGGATTAAATGAGATAAGGATCATGAAGGTGAATGCATATAATACTTAAAAATGGATTACAAAAGGCTTCTTTTTTTCTCTCTTGCATCACAGGCTAGAAGCCTATAGCAAACGTCACAGAAGACACAAAATGGTTTCAGGATTGGCAAACAGTAGGTTTAAGAACATGTTACACGGGGCTGGGATTATGGTGCAGTGGTAGCGTGCTTGTCTAGCACGCGGGAGGCACTGGGTTCGATCCTCAGCACCACATAAAATAAAATAAAGATATTCTGTCCACCTACAACTAAAAAATAAATATTTAAAAAAAAAAAGAACATGTTACACATTTTTAAAAGGACATCTTTTTCTGGGTATTTAATTCTTGGTCTTCAGAAATAAATGTTTTTCATAGCTTCTCCATTCAATAATCCACTTCTTGGCCGAAAGGCCATTTCTTGAATTTGTTATTGTTTTTTCCTCTCCAAGAACTACATGCCAGCATTCAACTAATGCTTTGGTGAGATGGACCACATGTAAATTTCCCTCAAACATTAGAAATATTTAGAAAGAAGTTTAGCATTTTAAGTCCTTTGGCTCTGGGTTAAAATAGAAGTTTCCAATTCTAATTATTTTTAGGTATTATATAATAGAAAAATCTTTCCTATTAACCCTTTCCATAAGTATAAAACATTTACTGAATGTTAAGTCTGTTGTGCTACATAATAACATACAACACTATCACTCACATTAGTGCTTCATTAGTACTAACATTAGTGCTTCCTTTATGCCAAAGGTAATTCTAAATGTTTTATATGTACTAATTTAGTTAACTATCACAACCACCTTTGAAGCGGATCTGAAGGTTAGAGTAATTTCTACCTTCAAGAGATTAGAGGTAGATTAGGAAGACAAACACCAAATATAAAAAGATAATGTTATCAGAGCCAGCACATGGCACATGCCTGTAATCCCAGAGACTTGGGAGGTTGAGACAGGAGGATTGCAAATTCAAAACCAGCCTCAGCAACTTACCCTGTCTCAAAAAAAGGGGGGGTGGGGGTGGGGAGGATGCATGTGACTCAGTGGTAAAACACCGCTGGGTTCAATCCCCAGCATTATTTAAAAAAAAAAAAAGAATTTTATCAGGCAAATGCAAAAAGTATTGCCATTTACCATACAAACACACATACACATTATACACATACTCTCTACACAGACACATACCAATATACACACATACTACCTATTCTCCATACAATCTGTAATCAAAAAAACTTGCTTACAAGATTAAATATAAACAAAAATTAAAAATTAAACCAGAATTAATTAAAAGCAAGAAAGTAATAGCTATTACAAGGTATTTGACTGCTATTTAAGAACTTTCTTTGCACTGAGTTTCTTGGCAGCCCAGGTAAACAGCTGCAAAGGTCAAATGAGAGAGGAAGCTATGGTTATCACTGGTTGGCCTACTTATAGGTGCAAGACGTGCAACATTTTTATATAGGTCAAAAACCTATACAGTAGTAATCTTAGGGGGAAAAGATGAAGACCAAGGTTTTCATCATTAAAAAACCAAGGAGGGGCTGGGATTGTAGCTCAGTGGTAGAGCGCTTGCCTCGCATGCGTGAGTCCCTGGGTTCGATCCTCAGCACCACATACAAAGCAATAAAATAAAGACATTGTGTCCATCTACAACTAAAAAAAAAAAAAATTGTTAAAAAAAAAAAAAAACAAGGAAGCCAGGCATAGTAGCTTGCACCTGGAGTCTCAGCACTCAGGAGGCTGAGGTGGGAGACTACTTGAGATCACAAGTTTGAGACATGCCTGGGCAACATAGTGAGACATCATCTCAAAGAAAGAAAAGATATTTTGTAATTGCAGACGTTTAATCTGTCCCAACTCTCATATACTTTTCTGTAACAGTACCACTGGATTTTTCTACTGGATGTTATTAAAAAAAGAAAAGTAGAAAATATATTTTCAAAAGTTAAAAAAAAATCAAGACTATACTTTGGCTGTTTCATAAACATGAATAAGAATCTGAGAGAAAAAGAATACAATAAATCTGTGAAATGTAATAAGTATTGACAACATCTATACCAGCTGCTTATAACTTTTTAATTGTAAGAATTCTTGCAAATAAAGTCTGCCATATACTCAATATTATTTCTGCCTAGCATCATTTCTTACAGTAATGTCACATATTGTTTTTTCCTTGCCTCTTTTTTCTCTTTTCATTTTTATTTATTTATTTTTATATTTATTTTTTAGCTGTAGGTGGACAGAATATCTTGATTTTATTTTTTGTGGTGCTGAGGATCGAACCCAGTGCCTCATGCGTGCTAGGCGAGCGCTCTACCACTGCGCCATAACCCCAGCCCCTTCATTTTATTTTTATTGGTTCATTATAGTTGTATAAAATTTTGGGATTTTTTGTTACATATTTGTACATGTATACAATATATAATTTGGCCAATATCATTCCCAGCCCTTATTCCTTTCCCTCTCCACCTCCTGCCCCTTGGTCCCTTTCTTTTACTGATCTTCCTTTGATTTTCATGAGATCTCTGCACTTTTCCTTTTTCCTCTCTAGCTTCCACATAGGAGAGAAAACATGACCCTTGACCTTCTGAGTTTGGCTAATTTTGCTTAATATAATGGTCTCTAGTTCCATCCATATAATCTCATTTTTCTTTATGGTTGAATAAAACCATTGTATACATATACCACATTTTTAAAATCTACTCATCCACTGATGGACACCTAGGCTGGTCCCATTGTTTGGCTATTGTGAATTGTGCTGCTAGAAACATGGGTATGCATGCATCACTATAGTATGATGACTTTAATTCTTTAGGATAAATACTGAGGACTGGAATAGCTAAGACATATGGTGGTTCCATGTTTAGCCTTTTGAGGAATCTCTATAATGATTTCCATAGTGGTTATACTAATTTATGATCCTACCAACAATGGAAAAGTGTTCCTTTTTCTCCACATCCTCTCCAGCATTTATTATTATTTGCACTCTTGATGACTGTCCTTGGCTATTTTCTTTGAACTGATGTTGATTATTCATTCTCAATGTGGATAACTCCACTCTGACTCATATTCTTCCTCACCTGGAATTCTCTCTCCAACATTAACTATATTATCTCCCAGAATTTTACTTGAAGTCTTAAAAATAAAAACATCTCTAGAAACATGCAAGTTCAAAGGAAAAATTCAGAACATCTCATAGGGCAACATCATATAATAACCAGAATTGTGGATGCTGAAAGAGTAATTGCTTCACATCATGCCCTGAGTACTACAGTACAGTCAGAAAGCAGTGAGAGGAGGTATGCATTCAACAGAAAGCATACTTTGATCTTTCCCTGGGATAGAGATCCATGGTATGATACCCTTTCACAATGCTGGGTAGCAATAGCAGCAAGCAAGTCACAGCTCACAGTCATGTGATGACAAGGGTAAGCAAACAATACTCTGTAATGTACTGTGTTGCTAACCTATGAAATTCATGTGACAAACTAGGTGTACTAAATAATTTTGTTGTTGTTGTTGTTACCAGGGATTGAACCCAGGGTACTTAACCACTGAGCCACAACCCCAGACCTTTTTTATACTTTATTTAGAGACAGGGTCTCACTGAGTTGTTTAGGGCCTTGCTAAGTTGCTGAGGCTGGCTTTGAACTCATAATCCTCTTGCCTCAGCCTCTCAAGCTGCTGGGATTATAGGTGTGTGCCACCGTACCCAGCTATTAAATGCATTTATGACAGTGTTATTTTTGACTTAGAATGACTTTGTTAACTGTTATCCTGTCACAAGTTGCAGAACATCTGTATTTGCTCAGTCACACTGAATTTAATTATCACTAAGTTGCTGAGGCTGGCCTTGAATTTGTGATCCTCCTGCCTCCACCTCTTGAATTGCTGGGATTACGAGTTGTGCCACCGTGCCTGGACTTCTTAAGACAATTTTAACAGTCTTGCTCTGATGACATGTATCTATTTCAAATGAATATTAATTTCTTCTAAAATGTGTAAATGAATCATGAGTAAATAGGGGGAGAGCATTTAAGATCCTATTAATTCCATTTAAATCAAGAAAAAACCCTATCTGAAATGTAAAATTATAAGTACACATTTTAATCTCCTGAAGTATTTACCACAGAGCAATTCAGACCCCAACTATCATCACTGCATCATATTCAACCATTCCAAATGCCTTAAGTTTTTATGTTAATTCAAGGAAATTTGACCACAATTTTAAGAATATTATGTAATAACTGATCTCCAGCACCACATAAGAGTATTACATAATAACCTGCAGTATCAATCTGTATTCATATCTTCAATAACAACACTAGAGCTAACTATTTATTAAAGCACTCTGCTAGAAAATATTACTAAATCCCCAATAAAAAAAGCTCTCTGCATCAATATTATGAAAGGTACAAGACAAACTGCACAATCAAGGAATTATCTAAACAAGAAAAACACATGTGCCTTACTTTTGCAAAATACATAATTAATTTAAACTTGGCTGGAAGATGATTTTCAAAATGCATCTTAACTGTTTTCTATTTTATTATGACTATAATTTGATACCACTAATGAATTCTCAACACTGTAAAAACTCCCTGCATGGTATCAAGTAGAGAGGGAATCAGACAACTCCAAGGAGTGAGGTATTTCGTCTTTGGAGAATTATTAATACACTTTTAGAACTTCCCAAAGTTTTTTTTTTTTAATATATTTGTTTTTAGTTGTAGATGGACACAATATCTTTATTTATTTATTTTTATGTGGTGCTGAGGATCGAACCCAGTGCCTCACACATGCGAGGCAAGCACTCTACCACTGAGCCACAACCCCAGCCTCTAGAACTTCCCAAAGTTTTGATAGGTCTTTCTAAAATTCTAAATTCTTAAAGGGTTTTTCCTCCTTTTTTTTTCCCCAAAACCCAACTTGAAGATGTATCTGGCGTAAACTTTATGAAATAATGTCTAGAGTATTGTTTTTCAAAGTGTGGGTTGTAGCCAATTGGTGGGTAGTAGGATCACTTTACTGAGTCATATCTAGAACTATCAACAACAATAAAAACAAACAGACAAACAGGCTAAAGTAGAAGGATCCCAAGTTTGAGGCCAGCCTCAGTAACTTAGTGAGCCCCTAAGCAACACAGTAAGACCCTGTCTCCAAAAATAAAAATAAAGAGGGCTGAGGATGTAGCTTAGCGGTTGAGTATCCCTGAGTTCAATCCCTGGTACAAAACAAAAACAAATCAAAACAAACAAAAAGGCAAAGAGTATAGCATCTAAGGGTAAGAGTTCATTTGAACTGTAAAAGGATACTCAGTTGTAAAGTAAGATGTATTTCATATTGTACTTTGTAGTTTAAAAACAATAAAAACTACAAAGTTTAAAAAAGCCACTGTTCTATAATATATAAAGGAAAAGATCAAAGCCTGGGGCATAGTATGGTGCTAAAGCCCTTGCCTAGCATGTAAAAGAACCTGAGTTTGATCCCCGGCACCACAAAAATAAATAAAATTAACTAAAACATTCCATCCTAGCATATCTAAGATCATAAAGCAAATCAAAGCTGGGATTCAAACTACCTAGAATGCAAGGAGAATACAAGTACTAACTTTGAAATAGCACGTTCATTTAAAAAGTGTATTTTTAATCCTCACCCACTTAAGAGATTCACATGCACACTAATTAAAAATGGCCATGTTGTTTACCTCTTATCCCTCCCTCTAAAATATCAGTAGACAAGAGAGAGAGATGAATCTATAACAACAGAACAGAAAAGGCCTTAAGCCAGAGACTTCCAACACATTTTTTGAAAACTCAAAGCAAGCAACTGACAAATCATGACAAAGGAAGTCACATGCTAGAAAGAACTACAGATGAAGGTCCTACAGAACTCCAGTGTAGTTCAAGACTAAGAAATAGTGAAATAGAGGAAGGGAATGAGACATGAGCTGAAATGGGGGATTAAATAAAAAGTCTGGGCTGGGGACATAACTCTGTGGTAAAAACACATGCTTAGCACATACAAGGCCCTGGGCTTGATCCCCAACACCACAAAAATTTTTAAAATATATTTAAAACAGACCCCACTCCAGAAGGGAGTCATGCATTCATACTCCTGGAAAAAAAAATTAAAAGTTTCTTCTCCAAAGAAATTCAACAGTCTCAGAGAGTCATGCATTCTAGCTTTTAACTAGTTCCATGCTCAATTACTGTAAGCAAAACCAGAGAGGCAATAACCATATCTAACTCCTGAAATGATTTTTTGTTCACTCCATACACATGAAGTGGAAAATAATCAACAGACATGCGAAGAAAGCCTGCAACAAGAAATAAAACCAAATAAATAGAAAAAATGACCTAGACAAAAGGATAATCCAGCATATCCCTGAAAATTCAGATGTCCTGTAGGGAAGTCCAAAAGCTTTCACATTAAAAAAAAAAAAAAAGGCATCCACAAAAGAACCAAAAGTAGCTGTCCATCAGATTTCTTATCAGTAAGAGTCATTCCATAAGATAACAAGGCTATGCCCAAAGATGAGAGAGAACTGTTGCACAGCCTGGCTAATTACCCTGACTCATGCGATAATGTAAACTAGAATCTTTAGGAAAATCTTGCAAAGAAGTTTTACATTGTATTCTTTAATGTTATTTTATGACTCCTACTTAGGAAGCTGTACCACCAAATTAAGAGGACTCTAAAACAAGTTTGGTGTTTCCCCTACACTGAATGTTATATCTTACTACAGAAATGCCATGGAAAATGAAAACTCTCACTATCAAACACGTTCTCAATACAGAACAAAGCCAGTGTCCCAAGAAGACTGGTGTTCATGATGAATTTTCAACATCTAAGTCTATTCCTTTAACCTACAGACTCATACATTTTTAATCACATACAAACATCAATTAGCCAAGCTCATAAGATAATAATAAATGCTAACTTATTAATTTAGGATGAGAAATTATTATAAACCCTATGTACTATATTAGAATATTCTAATTATATATGTTCCTGTAGGTAGACCTATGGGAGAAACCAAATCATAATCAGAATAATGTCTGTGTATTCATTTTCTATTATTTAGAAACAAATTACCCCCTAAAATTCAGTTGCTTAAAATAACAATTATTATCTCTCAGTTTCTTTGGGTCAAGGATTCAGACAGGACACAGCAGGGACAAGTTTCTCTCTGTTCCATGATGTCTAAGTCTCAGCTAAAAAACTATGAACTTAGCAACTGGAATTCTGTGAAGCTTAAACCACTCAGGCAGTTGATTCTGGCTTTTGGCTCAAAAATAGTACCGGAACCCCGACATGTAACCTTTCCATGTGGTCTAAGCTTTCTCCAAATATACTGACTGGGTTTGAAGGGCAAAGAATCTAACAGGTCTAACAAAAGACACACAAGAATTTCATTAAAAAAATTACAAAACTTTCATGAAACAGACATAAATGGAGATATACTATATTCATTGATGAGAAAAATTAATATCCTTCCCAATAAACAAGCAAAATATGCAATTTGGATCAAATTATCAACATGGTGTTTTGATGGAACCAGAAGGATTGTTCTTAAAATTCACCTGGAAAAATAAAGAGCCAAGAATAGTCTAGATAATTTTTAAGAAGATGAAGAGGGGAAGAGCCATCTGTCCTTACTTAGTAATTAAAACTGCATGGTGTTGTGCAGGAGTAGACAAAAAGACCACTGGGGTGGGGAGCATAAGGCACTTAGAAACATGCCAGTGTACACATCCAGAAGGTTAATACTTAATATAGCTGTAATTCCTTTTTAAAGTTAGTAAGGATTTTCTTTTCTTTTTTCTTTTGGTACCGCGGATTGAACCCAGGGGACACTCTACCACTTACAGTGCTATATCCCTAGTCCTTTTTATTTTATTATTTGTTAATTCATTTAATTGGTATATTATAGTTACACATAAAAGTGGAATTTATTGTGATATGGTCACACATACACATGACATAGTTTTTATTTTTTATTTTGAGACAGGGTCTTGCTAAGTTGCTGAGGCTAGCTTCAAACTTCTGATCCTCCAGTCTCAATCTCCCAAATTGTTGGGATTACAGGAGTGTGCCACCACCCCCAACAGTCAGTAGGGAATTTAAAAAATTCAATAACTTATGGTGACAATTCATAATAAAAAATAAAATTAGATCTTTCCCTCACACACAAAAATTTCCGAGAGAACTAAAAAATTAATGTGAACAAGAAAACTGTAAATAATTTTGTTTTATAACCAACAAAGGATTGGTATCTGGCATATACAAAGAACACCTATGAATCAAAAAAAGGGCAAACAATCTATAAATAAAAAGGTCATGATACATAAATGACCAATAAGCATATGAAAACATTCAAGCACACTGGTAAGCAGAAAAATGAAAATCTGTATAAACTATACATATGAATTTAAGTACGAATGCCACAAATCACTTTACATCCATTGGGTAAGGAAAACAAAAAGGGTGGGCAAGACTTCTAGCAGAGTAGGCCTATCACTGTAAACTACTAAATGCTAGACAAAGTATATGGAACAACTATTTTAGCTGTTGGGAAACAGGACCTAGATCCCTGAGAGAAGGGAAACAGTGAACACCACAATCACATCAGTCATTTGGTGGCACTTTTCGGAGAGAGGAAGCACTGGGAAGAAAAGACCCAAAAGAGCAAGCAGGTTAACAGAGAGAGATCAGAGATCAGGTCTACGGAGGCAGCTGAATTTGCAAAGAAAAGTACAAAAGAGTAAGGACTGTTTTGAAGAAAAGGGCGATTTCTAGATTCAATTAGGATTCAATTAAGCCAACTAGTTTTCAGGAATAGGAACTTTCTATTTGTCCCTATTGAAATGATATGATATTTTCCCTTTATTTATATAATGAGTAAATTTTAACTGTATAACCAGCCTTGCATTCTTGGTCTAAATCCCATATGATCATGATATATCATCCTATTTTATATTTTATATTAAATTAACAGAGTTTAATCTGTTAATAATTTACAAAAGACTTTTAAATCTATGTTCATGAGATACAGTGCTCTGTAATTTTCTGGTAATGTTCTTCTTAGGGTTTTTTCTTTTAGGGGGGCAGGTACCGGTGATTGACCTCAGGGTACTTGACCACTGAGCCATATCCCCAGCCCTGTTTTGTACTTTATTAAGAGATAGGGTCTCACTGAGTTGCTTAGTGCCTAGCTTTTGCTGAGGCTGGCTTTGAACTCACCATCCTCCTCCCTCAGCCTCCTGAACCGCTGGGATCACAGGCATGCACCACTGCGCCCAGCTCTTAGGGTTTTTAATTAGGATTCAATTATACAGACATAACTATTCAGATTTTTGTTTCTTGCATCAGTTCTAGTAAGTGGTTCATTTCAAGTAATCTTCCCAAAGATTTCAAATTTGTCAGATTAGGTACCTGAAAGCTATGAAGTCCTACATAAGAACTAATTATTACTTTAAAACTAATTAAAATTACAATCCAGGGAGAGAAACTTCTGGCAACACAAGGAAAGGAGCTCTACCGTTCTGCTTCCCAGGGAAACTAATGAAAGTTATGTTCAAAACAACCATTTAAAGCCTCTGGAAATGGCAAAGAGCAAATGAGAAAACATCTATCCAAGAGTATCTACAAAAATTAAGTAAGAATAGTGAAAGTCTGTGGTATTTGAACCAAGACAGCTTCTTCTCCCTTGGCTCAGCTAGGTAGGAACTCCACTTCAAAGAAGTATAGCCAAGAACACAGGGATCCATGTACCGCCAGCTCCCTGGCCAGCTTTCTTCAAGTGAGGAACAGGACACTGGCATTTCTCACCCTGCCCACAGCCATTTGTGGATGAGGCTGAGTTCTAGGCAAGGGTGGAGGAGGAGGGCTCCCTTATGCCCAACCCCCACTTGTGGGATAGACACTTCACCTTTTGAGCAGCAGCACTGAGAATACTGGGGCCCTAGTCACTCTAGCACCTTTTAGGCATGCCAAAAAGACCTAGGCTAATGCCACCCCTCCCATAAACAGCTCCTCATCTTTTCCCAGAGGAATCAACTTCATTTGCAATGAACCTGAAAACAGTTCAAGCCTAAGAGTGCTCTCAAAAACAGGGGAGAATATGTTGAGAAAGAAAGGGGCAATTTCTAGATTCTATTAGGATACAGACTAAACTGCAGGCCAACTAGTTTTCAGGAGAGTTCCAGGAAGAGAGACAGCTTGGAGGAGCCTTCTTGGTGTCAGAACAAATATCATATACGGATCTTGGGAACTAGCCCTTCAAATCTTGAATTTGATTAGATTAGTCTGGACAATAATTTGTGCCCCAGAGCACTGTCGAAAACAACTGAGCAGTCAGCTGGAAAACAGTGAAATTTAATAGCAGGCAGTATGGTTAAGAGAAGACAAAGAAAACATTGCCCATACCACCACCATCCCTGGGTGACTGTGGGCATAATGAAAGCTGTGCCTCTCAGAGGAATACTGGGGGTTTGAAGTTTCTCCAGACATTAAACAAATAAACAAGGAACAAGAAGCCTTGGGGATGAAGACTGAGATCAGTACCCTATGCTGCTACAATATGTTATTTTAAACGCCCAGCTGACAAGATACATAAACAAAACAGGGAAAGTATGGCCCATAAGCATGGGATGGGGAGGAGTGGGGAGCGGGAGGGGCATAAACCGCCTGTGAGAGTGACCAGATGTTGTTGGATTTCACAGAATATGACCTTCAAAGTAGCCATTATAAATATGCCCAAAGAACCAAAGCAACCATAATTAAAGAAGCAAAGAAAGGTATGATGTGAAGTTCATTTGGAAAAATACAAACCCAGAATAGCCAAAGCAATCCTTAGCAAGAAGAGTGAAGCCCAGACCTTAAACTACATTACAAAGCCATAGTAACAAAAATGGCATGGTACTGGCACCAAAACAAATAGACCAACAGTACAAAATAGAAGATACAGATATAAACCCACATAAATACAACTATCTCATATTAGATAAAGGTGCCAAAAACATTCACTGGAGAAAAAACCTCCTACTCAATAAACAGTGCTGGGAAAATTGGAAATCCACCTGTAACAAAATGAAATTAAACTTCTATTTCTCACACTGTACGAAACTCAACTCAAAGTGGATCAAAGACTTAGGCACTAGACCAGAGACTCTGCACCTAAAAGAAGAAAAAGTAAGCTGAAATCTTCACCATGTTAAGTAGGATCTGACTTCCTTAACAAGACTCCTAAAGCATAAGGAATAAAATTAACCATAAATAAATGGGAGGGAGTCAAACTAAACAGCTTCCTCTCTACAAAGGAAATAATCAATAACATGAAGAGAGAGCCTACAGAATGGGAGAAAATCTTTACTGCATGCACCTCAGATGGAGCATTAATGTCCAGGATATATAAAGAACTCAAAAAACTTGGGGCTGGGATTGTAGCTCAGCGGTAGAGCGCTTGCCTCGCATGCGTGAGGCCCTGGGTTCGATCCTCAGCACCACATACAAACCAATAAAATAAAGACATTGTGTCCATCTACAACTAAAAAAATATTTTAAAAAAATATTTAAAAAAAAAAAAAGAACTCAAAAAACTTAATGCCCCCCCCGCAAAAAAAATCCAATCAATAAATGGGCTAAGGAACTGAACAGACACATCACAGAAGAAGATATACAATTGACCAACAAATCTATGAAAAAATGTTCAACATCTTTAGCAATTAGAGAAATGCAAAACAAAACTAAGATTTCATCTCATCCCAGTCAGAATAGCAATTATCAAGAATATAAATAATAAATGTTGGTGAGGATGTTGGGAAAAACACACACTCATACATTGCTGGTGGGAATGCAAACTGGTGCAACCATTATGGAAAGCAGTATGGAGGTTCCTCAGAAAACTTGGAATAGAGCCGGGCATGGTGGCACAAGCCTGTAATCCCAGCACTTAGGGAGGCTGAGACAGGAGAATCGCAAGTTCAAAGCCAGCCTCAGCAATGGTGAGGCGCTAAGCAACTCAGTGAGACCCTGTCTTTACATAAAACACAAAATAGGGCTGGGGATGTGGCTCAGTGGTCGAGTGCCCCTGAGTTCTATCTCCAGTACCCCCCCCCAAAAAGAAAACTTGGAAAGGAACCACCATTTGACCCAGCTATCCCACTTCTTGGTTTATACCCAAAGGACTTAAAATCAGCATATTACAGTGATGCAGTGACATCAATGTTTATAGCAGCTCAATTCACAATAGCTAAGCTATAGAACCAACCCAGGTGTCCTTCAACAGATGAATGGATTTTTTAAAATGTGGTACATATACACAATGGACTATTACTCAGCCTTAAAGAAGAATTTAAGGTAAATTAAATTTGTGGGTAAATGGATGGAGTTGGAGAATATCACACCAAGCAAAATAAGCCAATCCCCAAAAAACAAAAGCCAAATGTCTTCTCTGATATGCAGATGCTAATTCACAAGGGAGGGGGCTAGGGAAGAAAAGAATTACTTTAGGTAGAGGGGAGTGGGCTTGGGGGTAAGAAGCATATTAGAATGAATAGGATAATGTACATATTACCCTATGTACATATATAACTATACAACCTGTGGGATTCTACATCTTGTATAACCAGAATGAGAAACTATACTCCATTATATATGATGCATCATAGTGAATTCTACTGTCATGAATAACTAATTAAAACAAATTTTAAAAATTAAAAAAAGAAAGGTATGATGATAATTTCAGATCAAACAGAGGTTATTAACAAAGAGAATTTATAAAAGATAATCAAATGGAAATTCCAGGTTGAAAAGCATAACAAAATGAGAAAAACAAACTAAAAGAACTCTTTAGGAGATGTGAACTGGCATTAGAAAGATTTAGGGAACTTGAAGATACATCAATAGAAATTGTGCAATCTGAAGAATGAAAGTAAAACGGATGAATAAAAATGGACAGAGCTACAGACACCTGTAGAACACCTTTGAGCATACAACAAATGCGTAATGGGAGTAACAGAAGGGGAAAGGAGGGAGAAGCAGGAAAAATATTTAAAGAAATAAAATAATGACTGAAAACTTGCAAAATGTGCTGACAACTCTAACCTAATGTATCCAAGAAACTCAACAAAGTCCAAAAAGGATTAAACTCAAGGAGATCCACAGACTTATTGTAGTAAAAATGCTAAATGTCAAAGACAATGGAGAAATCTTGAAAGCAGCAACAGAAAAATTATTTGTCATTTACAAGGGCTAAGATTAATAGGTGACTTCTCAGCAAACTTAACAGAAGCCAGAACACAGAATAACATTTTTTAAGTGCTCACAGAAACAAACAAAACACCTGCCAACCAAAACTACTACAGCCAACAGAGCTATCATTTAAATATAAGTAAAAAATAAGGACATTCCCAGAATTATATTTTATTTTATTTTTTGGGTACCGGGGATTGAACTGAGGGGCACTTGACCACTGAGCCACATCCCCAGCCCTATTTTGTGTTTTGTGTAGAGACAGGGTCTCACTGAGTTGCTTAGCGCCTCGCCATTGCTGAGGCTGGCTTTGAATTTGCGATTCTCCTGTCTCAGCCTCCCTAAATGCTGAGATTGCAGGTGTGCGCCACCAGCTAAGACATTCCCAGATTTTTTTTTAAAAAAATCTATTCCCACTAACCTGCCTTACAAGAAACACTAAATGAATTCCTTTAAGCAGAAAGCAAGTGACCACAGATGTTAATCTGACCAAAAACAAAGATCACCAATGAAAGTAATTATGTAATTTGTATAAGACATTATAAATGCATTTTCTTAATTGATTTTAAATGTCATTAGATAAAACAGTACAGATGTAATGTATTGTTGGGTTATTAATATACAGAAATATACTTTGCTGGTATAGCACAAAGGAGGTATTACAGTAAAACATAACTACTGATGGTGGTAGAGTAATAATTATAACAATGTATTATTAGAATTGTAACTTTAATAGATACAATTGTGTAACAATAATACCACAAAAGGGAAACAAATGTATATCTTCCTGGAATGAAGCTAGTATAAATCTGAAGCTGACTCTAGTAAGAGGCATATGATAAACACAAAAATAACTGCTAAAAAAAATGCTCAATTAGAAAATGCTCACTTAATTCTAAACAAAGCAGTAAAGTAAGAATATAGAACAAAAAGATACACAATACACAGAAAACACAAGATAGACATAAATCCAACAATATCCATTAAATCATACCAATTTATATTATATGTAAATGACTTAAGCCAATCAAAGAGACTGGATTTCTGAGAAAATGATCTAACTATATATCTCCAGAAAATACAATTTAGATTTAAATATACAAAAGAATTGAAAGCAAAAGGATAGAAAATAATATATCATGCAAACAAACATAAAAAGCTGTAAGTAGCTACACTAGTATCAGAAAAAACAGATTAAAAAAAAAGTCACTAGAATCAGGTGCCATGATGCCTGCCTGTAATCCCAGAAGTTTGGGAGGCTGAGGCAGGAGGATTGCAAGTTTGAGGCCAGCCTAACAATTTAGCAAACCCCTAAGTAACTTAGTGAGATCCTGCCTCAAATTAAAAAATTAAAAAATAACAAAGGCTGGGCATGTGGCTCAATGGTTAAGCATCCCTGGGTTCAAACCCTGGTCCAAAAACAAGTGAAAAGCCAAAGGAATTTGTACCAAGAATGTATAAAGAATTATTACAACTTAATGACAGAAAGACAAATAATTAAAAAATGGACAGGGCTGGGGCTACAGCTCAGTGTGTAGAGTGCTTGCCTACCATGTGTAAGGCCCTGGCTTTAATCCTCTAAACCACAAAAGGGGTGGGGGCGGGCAAAGTATCTGAAGAGCCATTTCTCCAGGTAATACATACCAATGGCCAATAAGCACATTAAGAGATGTGTGACATCATTAGTTATTAAGGAAAAGCAAATCACAACCACAAGTAGACACTACTTCATATCCATTAGGATGGCTATAATCAAGAAGTCAGAATAAGAAGTATTGGAGGGTACGGAGTGATCAGAACCCTCATATCCTGCAGATGTGAATATAAAATGGTATAGCTATTGTGAAAAAGTGTGGAAATTCCTCAAGAAATTAAACACAGAATTATCACAGGGCCCAGAAATTCCACTCTTATGTATACACCCACGAGAAATGAAAACATTCACACAAAAACTTGTACACAAATGTTTATAGGAGCATTATTTATACATTAACAAAAGGTAGGAAAAAAAACCTAATGTCTATCAAGTGATGAATGGATAAAACATGGTACAATCATACAACAGAATATTATTCGGTCCTAAAAAGGAATTAAGTACTGACACTTGCTACAACACGGATGAACCCTGAAAGCACACTAAGTGAAAGAAACCAGTCACAAACCACATAGTGTATGATTCCATTCAATGAAATGTCCAGAATAGGGAAATCTAGAGAGATAGAAAACAGAGTAGTAGCTGCTTAGGGGTAGGGAAAAGGATCCTAGGGGCATAAAGGGTGACAGTTAAAGGGTGTGAAATTTTGAGGTGACAAAAATATTCTACAAATGATCATGATGGTTGCATTTATCTTAAATATACTAAAAGCCACTGGATTCTATATCTTTATACCTATATCTCTACATTTTTGGGGGGAGATGTACCAGGGATTGAACTCAGGAGTACTCACCCACTGAGCCACATCCCCAGCCCTATTTTGTATTTTATTTAGAGACTCACTGAGTTGCTTAGCACCTCACTGTTGCTGAGGCTGGCTTTGAACTGGCGATCCTCCTACCTGAGCCTCCTGGGCCACTGGGATTACAGGTGTACACCACCAGGCCCAGCTGGATTCAATAATTTAAATGGGTATATTATATGTATGTGAATCATGTTTCAAAAAAGCTGCTTTTAAAATATAGTCCAGTCCTGGTATCTAAAATATTTTCATATCAAAAACCCAAAACATTACTGAAAGTAAAGTTTAAAGATCAATTATGGCAAGGCCACTGACCAACAATCACATTAACTTCAGTCCACCATACATGTACAGAACACATCTTAGAATCCCCTTGCATTGTCTTTTCTTCAGCCTAGAATATATAACACTAAATTAGACTGACATAAATTTTGAAAGGATATGGAAACAAGAATCCCAAAATCAATACAAAAAAATGAAAAAGAGGTATTGTTATTCTATTAATATGGCTACACAGGACTGATTTTTAAGAACAGTTCATTGTTGTGCATAGTGGTACATGCCTGTAATCCCAGCACTTTGGGAGGCAGAGACAGGAGAATCACGAGTTCAAAGCCAGCCTCAGCAACGGCAAGGTGCTAAGCAACTCAGTAAGATCCTGTCTCTAAATAAACACAAAATAGGTCTGGGGATGTGGCTCAGTGGTCGAGTACCCCTGAGATCAATCCCCAGTACCAAAAACCAAACCAAAACAAAACAAAAACGGTTTGCTAAATTTTAAAAAATTTAATGCAGTAAGATAATTTAGTTTTTCCCTATAATCTGGTTTTGCTGGTATTGTCTTAGATACATCTTACCAGAAAATCTAGTCTATATTTATGTATCTACATTCAAATACCAAGTAGAAGTACAGTGAAAGTTGAGTATATTAACTATCATACCATCTTCCTTTTCTTGCCCATCTTCATTAGAATCTTTTATAAATTAAACTTCTTAGGGATTGTAAGGTAAAAAACAGCCCTTTTGTAATTTTCACATCCCCTCTCTAAAAGCCCAAGGCAGTTTCTGCCCCAGGGGGTTCCTCTCCCAAATCTTCCACCTGGGAAACAAAGCCTAACTGCTCAGGTTAGCACATCAAAAGAAGACCGCTACTGCTTATCTGTCCCGCGGATTTTAAAGTGACCAATCCCTGGCTCGCCACGCGGTTTTGTAGTGGGCTCTATAAAATCCCTCCGGCGCATCCCCTCTCTCTCTTTTTTCCTCTTTCCTTCGCCTGGGCGCCCACTCCCCTGAATAAAGGATTTTCCTGGCTGCTCAGAGGTGTTCGTGTCTGGCTGGCCGCTACCCTAACATTTGGTGCCGTGACTCGGATGAGGGAGTAATTCTCTATTGAGGCCCCTCATCCTGAACTGCCGACCACACCTCACAGCCTTTGCTCATTCTTTCGATCGTCAAGTTTCCGCGCCCACCACGACCTTCGTTTGGTGAGTCCCCTTTTTGAGGAGAATAAAACTTTGAAGGCAGAGTCTCAGAGGTGACCAGCCGTGGATCGTCCGGTGGTCCCTCTGACTGCCTCAAAGGGAAGACTGCACCCCACCACAATCTTCACGGTTACGGTGGACTTCCAGAATCTCCACCCCACTTTCCTAAATTCTTCATCTCTCAGGTCCTTTACTCTCTCTCCCTCCTTTCCTTTTAGCTCAAATTCTGCCGGCTAGGGGTAGCTTGATTCTTCCCTGTTTACCTCCCTCCACCTCGGGTCAAATTTTCCGACTCCTCCGGGAGGGGTCTCCGAATCCTAGCGCTTGGTTGATCCGAGGCTCCGCCTCTCCGGGAGAGGTTAGACCCAAGGGGATTTGGGTGACGACCCTTCTCCCCCTGTTGGTCTTATTCCTGTCTGTTGATAGCTTCAAAGGGACGCTTTTGAGGCTGTTCTAACAGACATTTCTAGGTGACAGAATGGGATCGAGCTCTTCCTTCCCAGCAGACTCCATTACATTGCCTTCTTGAGAATCTTTCCACTCTTAATCTTCTTCCTGATATTAAACCCAAAAAACTTATAAAACTTTGCACTCAGAATTGGCCCACCCATCGATTAGATAGCTCTAACCCTTGGCCACCTATCCTAGTCTCCTTAGAGACCAAATAATAATTGTGTGTAATCGAAAAAATGGGCGGAGATCCCTTTATTCAGGCCTTCTCCCTTCTCCAAGCCAACCCCTCCCTCTGCACTCTCTCTAAATCTCACCATGTCCTCCTAACTTACAAACCAAATTCACCCAAGTTTCTGTCGACTCTGAAATTTGCCTCACATCGCTTTCTTCCCTGGATACAACAGACTCCAATCACAAGCTTCTCGGCTGTCTGCCCCTCCACCTCCAGCTTTCCCTTCCCCTTACAAGCTGTCTTCTAAAACATCTTGGCAAACTTAACCCTTTTTTTTTTTTTAAAATATGGAACACCCCGGGTACTCCCATCCAATCCTTGGCTTCTTCTGACTTTTCACTCAGACGAGCAGCCCCTCCCCCTCAAACCACTAGGTTTGCAGCTTTTCACAGCTGCCTAGGCCTCGTTTTTTTCAGACCTCAGCTCAAGGGAAAAAAAAGTGTAAAAGGAGTTTAATTTACATTTACCTAAACTGCCCCGCCCATTTCTTCTTCCTCTGTTCTCTCTTGTTGCTTTACTGAAACAATGGCCATAATTTTTTATCTCTTTCTAGGACTCTTCACTCTTACATTTTTAAAACTTATAACTTTAATTCTGCGCGCTAAAGTTGAAACTTCTGATCAGATGTATTTTATCCAACTATAAAAGTTTTTCTTTACACTCTACTGAGACTAGGTATACCTACCTTTAATTCAAAAGGCCTTCTTCATGTTTTATTTTTTGTGTTTATGTAAACCGAGCGCTCATAAACTAAAATTAAAAAATGGATCCAAAAACCTTTAAATCACATGATTTAAAAGGTTCAATTTGAATTGGGTAAACATAAAGACGTCTTTAAAATTACTCAACTCACAAGTCTTTCCACGTGGTCAAAGGACTAATAATTTGTTAATGTCTATAAAATGTCTAGTATATATCTCATTGTCAAAAATTTCTTCAAGGGAAAATGTTACTGTTAAATATGTTTGTCTAATGCCTTGGTTTTTATAACGAAAATAAGCAAATCAGTTCTGATATTGAGTACTCAAATATGTTTATTAGGTAAATTTGGTATTGGATTTACAATACTAAATACTTTTAATTCCTTTAAATTCCATAGGATAACATTTTAATGTTTTCATAAATGGTAAATTATCAACGGGATATAAAATTGCCTTGTCATCATTAGAAACAGAATTACTTAATTTAAAGCCCAACAGGTATAATTCTATATACTTAAACATTGTGTTTTCATAAATGGTAAATAAATGTAATTCTCTAACCCAGCCTAATTCTATCCTAAGATTGAAAACCAACTCAACAAGAGGTCATAAAGGTTTATTTTGTTTTATTTACTTGGACTATGTTTGGCTTTGATTAAGTAATTGCTC
>PVHX01005961.1:59446-106153 GCA_004024805.1 Geosciurus inauris
GGTTTATAAATTCCTATAAGTTTTAAAGGTTTCTACTGTTGCCTAAATTCAAAGTTTACAAGGATTATTTTGGGATGTGGATCTAAATGAAGGGTAAATTTCTAAGGTTTATGTTTATGACTAATTTAACTATAATTAATATAAGCTTATTCAATTTAAACTTCAATGTACTGATATAAAAATCTGAAACATTGTTCTGTTCTTGATGGGATACCTTTCTTACATTTGTTGGGTTTTAAATTACAACTATGCTTAAATAACTATGTTAAAGTCTAGATTTTTTCTTTGAGACCTAAAGTTGATTAATATAACTACATCGATGCAATTATGGTTCTGTTAGTCCTATTTTTATATTAAATGTGTTCATACCTTCCAGGCATGCAAGTACTTAAAGTAGAAGATTTAAAGTAGAAGGTTTAAAGAATGTTAAATCAAGCTGATGTTCTCCAAACTAAAGTTGTATGGTAATTTTATACTTATAAGGATAACAAATTTTATTGAGGGTTTATTTCTATAACTAAACCTGTTATCCATAAGATAGAGTTTTTGTTACCTTTTACACTGGGGTAAAATTTAGATGTTTACTTAAGTAAATGAGAGCCTAATCTATTTAAAGTCTAATATTGTAAGACATAATCTTTACTACTTTTCCACACCAAAAAACATCAAAAGCTCTCTCAGCCTCTCTGTAATTCATGTCTTAAATGTAATATCATATTATATTAACTAACATTCATATGAAGTCAAAAAACAATGTATCTAAACTTTATAAAATGATATTTAAAAAAACAAAGATCAACTTCAGAACTAAGTTACTTTAAGATTTCGCAAGGAGCCCTACCTTACCTGAGATAAAGTTCTGTCTCCCAGCCTATTACAATGGCTTCAAAGTGGGCCACACTCTAGTTCATTTAAAGTTATGTTCAAAGGATTGTATTATAAAGATTACTAGGATTTCAACCAGAAAGTATAATATATAAATCACCCAAATTTTAAGATGGCTATTACACAAACTAAACTTATTAATCTTATTTTATATTTTCCTTAAACTCCATGGCTATTGCCTGTTAACATTCTACAGAAGTACTAATTTAAGAACAAACCAACCCAGATTATTTTAAATAAATAAGCCACCACCTATAGTATAGACCTTAAAGTTAAAGCCCAGTACCCTTACTTTGTAACTGCTGAGATTGCCTTGCTGAGTGTTTAAGATCAAGACTTAAAACTAAAATTAAATAAAAAGGGCCAAGAAAGCCAGTATTTGGCTCTTGCCCTCCGAGTCAGCCTGAATCCAGAAATGAGGGAACTTCTCTGCATCTCTAGGCCGCAGGACTCCTGATCAAGGAGATTTCTGAGGCCATTAGCGAATCAAAGAGCCAATCAAATGCCATGCAATGAAGAGGAAGGTCACCGAAGAGGGAACTGTGTCCCTCCTGCTTCCCAGGGAAGCCACTTGTGGCCAGCCACCACACCTTGACCTGTCCTAAAGCAGATGGCACTAACACAGCTGGAAGCTGTTTCCAAGTTCCCCAAGAGTGAACTCAGGTGGCTCTTAACATTGGTAATAACAAGAGTCAATTGGACCTACTTCATCCTAAACACTTAACAAAACCATAACATACCCATTCCTGGGCATTAAAAAATATATAAATAGTTTAATGTAACATACATACATTAGCCCTCCAAAATACATATGACTGGAGGCTACAAAGGAAAGATTCTTAGACAGTAATGTAACAACTATCAAGAAAAACTGCCAAAGTCAGAGGTTTTTAATCAGTTTATGGCCTACTGAGCTTCCTAACTTACACAGGTAGGCTTAATGTTGACTAATATAATTTTCGAGCCCTAAATAATAAAATAAAGGGATCTCTACTAAACAGAAGTCATACCAATAAAAGGGATATTTTACAAAGTTAGATGATATTAAACTGGCTTAACCACATGTTAAAGATAAACCTCTATGACATTAAAATTAAATACTGTGTTTACATGTCTTGTCCTCTCCAGCCTTCTTACAGGGACAAATCCTCAGCCCCTATACTTCCTAATGAGAGATTATTTATTAATTGAAATCTAGAGAACGTATATATAATTATTGCCTCATTCACATAACTATCCAGGAGTTAAAAAAAAGAACTCTAACACCAGCTAGATGCAATCACCTATCCTAAGGTGCAACTGCCCCTCCTAAAACAGACCTCTTCATGGATGGTCCTAATATGTCAGGGCCTTCAGTTCAGCTTCTCAATTTATCCAAGGTTGATAACATTCTAGACTGCTCCCTCTGTGCAGATTTAAACAATGACTGATTCCCATTAGTGTTCCTCTCAATACCTCAAACTGACCCCAAGGGCCCCTCCCTCCAGCCTTTGAGGAGGTACCTATTTTCATACACTTCCTCTAGTCCAGTTCCCTGTGACCAGATCATTAAAGTTTTTTCCCAACCTTTGCTCTGTCACAGTTCCTTTCTAGTGCAATGATGTCCTAACAAAAATCTAAGCCTCAATATACCCTTCATCTTTTATGTTCCCGCCACCTTGATTCCTCAATTAACTCTATGCAGCCAGGCCAAATTAATATGGTTTGTTACCACCTCCCTCTCAGGGCAAGGCAAACTGTCTTCCAACCACTAGTAGTTAAACTCACTCCGGTCTCCTTGGTCTCCTTACTCCTTACTCGCCTTCATGGTGAAGGCAGAAGAACTTACTTATGTGGAAACCGCTACTCAAAGGCTTAAACAACAACTTCAAGAAGACAGAGGCATTGGCCACCTCTTTTGCTTCCCTACAATGGCAGATAACATCTATTGCCCAAGTTTCGTTGCAGGACCATCAAGCCATACACCTCCTAACAGCAGACAAGGAGGAACATGCCTATTCCTGAAAGAAGAATTCTGCTGCTATATCAACAAAACTGGAATGACCAAAAAAGATAACAACACTCTTCGTCATTTAATGAAAAATAAGTCAGGTTTGATAGAAAACATCAAACTCCTTTAGGATCTGACTGATCAGATGTCAATAACCCCAAAGAGATAAGCTCATGGGTTTTCTTTTCAAAATTCCCTTGTATAGTATACTTCTCCTGATTTGTCTCCCCCTGCCATGTCTGTTCAAATTTATTCAATCTTAAATCCAGCAGGTTTCTAATCAGACATTTAATCAGCTTCTCCTCAGGGATCTTTGGATTCTCAAGGAGGACAGTCACTCACCTACAACTGTTTCCTGAGACTCTGCTCCGGCATTCCTGGCTCCTGCCTTCACATCTACACTCAGGAAACTGGCCCCACCAGCTGGCAATGCTATGGCTGCAAGGCACCTTTCAGACTTCTCATCTTGGGAGACCCTAACCTTTGGGGCCTGGGTGCTCAACCTTCTTCCCCTACCCCACATCCTGATCAACAGACGTCGCCCCAAATCCGCTCGAAGTAGCCAGAAGAGCCAAGGTCATCCACGTTCCCATCCTTATAAAATAAAAAATGGGGGAATGTAAGGTAAAAAACAGCCCTTTTGTAATTTTCACATCCCCTCTCTAAAAGCCCAAGGCAGTTTCTGCCCCAGGGGGTTCCTCTCCCAAATCTTCCACCTGGGAAACAAAGCCTAACTGCTCAGGTTAGCACATCAAAAGAAGACCGCTACTGCTTATCTGTCCCGCGGATTTTAAAGTGACCAATCCCTGGCTCGCCACACGGTTTTGTAGTGGGCTCTATAAAATCCCTCCAGCGCGTCCCCTCTCTCTTTTTTCCTCTTTCCTTCGCCTGGGCGCCCACTCCCCTGAATAAAGGATTTTCCTGGCTGCTCAGAGGTGTTCGTGTCTGGCTGGCCATTACCCTAACAAGGATAACCACATTATTTCGAGTTGTTCATTTGTTAACCCTTTACATTTAAGGATAAATATTTGAAGAGCAGGCATCATCATTCATAACAGAAATAATAGTTACGTAGGTATAATTTTGCTGAAAGGAAAAAGCTACCATATCCCCAATTACTGCTGCTCATGTATTTGAAATTTAAAGTAAGATCTCATATAGGATTCATGCTACAAATTATAGAAAAGCACCGTATCATAGCAACCCAGCAATACCACTACAGTGACACGCTGAGGATGCAATCCAAAATTCTAATTTAAGCAACTGGCACAGAATATAGGACATGTAGCTTTTTTTGGCTATACCCCTAGAACATTAATAACTAAGAGTCTAAAACCAGCTTTTATTTGAAACTTTAGAGATCAAACTATTATAAAGCAATAATGGAAATGTTTATTAACAAATGACTCATAGCATTGTGACTAAATACGACTTAGTTAAGTTTCTGTAATTTTGTTAAAATTGAAAATGGTGAGAAAAATTGTGGGCATCACATTTTATAAAATCTGAACACAGGCACACTACCCGTTTGGTAATATTCTAATAAATAAATGTTTATTGTTTTAAGAAAATTCCTAGCATACTATCTAAAAACTCTCAAGAGCATAAACATTTCCATGCTCTAATCAATTATCATTCAAATATAAGTATATCCATAAGTATTACATTACAAAAGGTAAAATACACTGGTTACTTTTTATTTCAAAAAATTATGTTAACTCTTGTACTCAAAAAACACTTCTGATAAAGTAGGAAGGAGGAATGAAGATAAGCTAACAGGAAATATAACAGACTCCTTGAGATGTAGAACCCTGGACTTCAGGAAGCAGAATGCCGAAAACTCTCTCCTAGGAAAATAAATGGAAGCTGTATCATCTCCTTAATTCAATTTACATATAAAACCTGCTAGTCATTAAATAAAACAAGTTTTCATGAGTATCTTTCACCTCATTTGGAATTTTCAGGAATAAAAAATATTAAACAGATCTCTATAGATGGAATGGACAGCAATAGCTATTTTCAGTTTTGATGGTGGTGATGAGGTTCCATGTTAGAGCTATGCCTACCTGTAACTCCTGAGAAACACTTGCTACTGTATAAGGAAAAGGTATTTATTATTCTAATAAAGTGTTCAAGTCTCTACAGCAACCCCACTTCCCTCCACCATCACTATAGATGAGCCTCGAGGTGGTCGCTGAAGGTGGAAATCTAAGAATCCTGAAATTATGTACAAAATATTGTATATAGTTTCTGAAAACAGGTGCATTCTTTTAATGAGATTTTCCAAGAGATTTACATATAACCTTCCTAAAATTAATTACCAGAACTTTTAGACTTTATTTCCTCTCCAACTAAGGTTTCAAGTGAGTTGATTATTTCCAGAAATAAAAACTCTATTAAGAAATAATTTAAATTGATTTTTTTCTTTCAAAAAACTATTATATTATAAATATTAAGTGAAAACAATGAATTAGGGAACAGTACAATGTATGAGCCCACTAAAAGGAAAATGCTAAGAAATGTAAGGGGTTTCCTCTACATGAGGATTTTTATTTTCTACCTTTGTAATTTTTGAGTTGTTTTTAAACAGTCTGTAGGTTTTTACAAAAACAATAAAGCCATTGTAAAAGAAATAGGGTAGTTAAGAATACAACAGCTCTCACTGAATATTCTTTAAATAAGTTAATTTTAGAAAACCATGAAAACTGAGACTCACTTATGACTCATAGCAAGTATTGTATCCTAAAATAGAGTCATTACCATTCCATAGGAGAAGCTACTGTTCTAGATTAAAAAAAAAAAAAAAAAAGCACTTCTTAAAATATGTGTAGGATCACCTAGGTAATTCAAATTAAAAACATATTACCAGGGCTGGGGCTGTAGCTCAGTGGTGGAGTGCTTGCCTTGCATGCGTGAGTCACCGGGTTCGATCCTCAGCACCACATAAGAATAAGTAAATAAATAAAATAAAGATACTAAAAAAAAAAAAAAAATTACCAAAACAAATGAAGTACCAAAGCCAGTTCCTGGGTATAGGTAGCTAGGTTATTTTTGCTTTTCCTATATGAATAATCAAAATTTCCTATGAAGGAAATATGACTATGGGAAATAAAATCATTTAATTGTTACATTTGCTACTATAGTTCCACTCTGGATTCCAAGTTAGGCTTGTTCATTCACTGGAAGCACAAATGCATCTGGAAAGCTATTTAAGGAGAAGGCATATAATTGTTGAATTTCATCTTGCCTGGAGGTTTTAGCAGAAGAATAAAATTAGTAAACTGATCGGTAAATTGGATGAAACTGACTTTTATATCCAAGTCTCAGTTATCTTGCCCCCATTTATTTTCCTTTCTCAAATTGGAACAAATGGATTAGAAATTCAGTGCTATGCTGATGTGGCCACAGTATAAGAAAACTTCAAAAATCTATGAAGAAGGGTACTGAAATACATCCAGCATTTCCAAAAGAGAGGCAAAAATAAGTAGACAGAGTCTAATCAGTTCCTGATCATCTATAATAAATAATCCAAGCTTCTAATTACAGATCACTGAGTGGTTACTGACTAAATTTTAAATCTAGCTGTGATACAAATGTGCTGCATGATTAATAATTCTAATTCACTTCATCTTGTTTTTCAGTACTCATTCGTAAAACAAATGCTCTCAATTTTTTTCATGAGAAAAAACTTCAGGTTACTTAAGAGGGTTGGTGGAAAGAGTGGTTGGTAAAAGGGAGACCACAAAGAAAATCTATGGAACTGTTTTATATCAGAAGAGTTTAATAAACAAAGATCCTCCACTTTAAGAGTTCTTAGAAAAACCTATGTTCAATAATGGCCCACTTTCCCATTACTTGAAGAAACCAGTTCTCTCTCTTGGTAAGGCTCTCAATTACAAGTATTTCTCTTTGATGCTCAATTTTGCTTTAGTGCAATCAATACACATCTTCAATTTAACACTGTAAAAGAGGAACTGATAATCAATTGAGAAGATCAAGCTATAAATAACCCGCAGAAATATACCTAAGTTTTGGATTCTTCATCTACAAAAGTCTAAGAAGTTTGGTGTTATATATAAACATTACTCAGTTATAAATAATTACATAATTGTGAACTACTACATGATACAAAATGGTGTTTTTCTTTAAAGCAATTTAATAGTGTTCACTTCATTATTTCATTCAATAAATATTTAAACAGCTCTGATTCCTAAATGCTATGTAGGAAGATATGGATATCAGGTCTCAAAGCACTTAATTTATAGTTTAAAGGTAGGAAGCAGGCCATTAAATAACTATAACCTTATTCATGCACTTTTCCCAATATATTTTGTGATCTCCCTCATGCACATACTAAGAATATCTTGCTATCAGGTGCACACAGAAGATATTCCACTGAGTAGGAGGAAACAGTCCTAATGTGGCCAGAAGTAGTAGCCAGCAACTTAAATTATGGACATCTAATAAGCAAACCTGAAAGTCTTGACAAGCTACTAAAAGTTATAATGAAGAATGTAAATAATGTTTAGAAGTCATAAAATTACCAAGTGGGTACTCTTTGATTCATATATCCAAAGGTCTATTTGGCATTTATAACTGGATTTCTAAAAGTCATATCAAATATAAAGTTTTCAAAATAAAACTGGGTTTTCCCTCTGTACCTGGTTTCTTCTCTCGTATTCTCCTCATTAGTAGTACATAGCCCTATTCACCCAGGAGTCCAAGCTAAAACACACTTGGGAATCAATCATCCTGGATGCTACCTACCCTAAATAATTCATTCACAAGTCCTAAGACGTATCTCAAATAAATCTTACTCCATCTCTACTGCTCCCACCCTAGACCAAGCCATATCATGCCTTAACTAGCCTATTAAAATAATCTGCTAACTGGTCCTCCTACTAAAATTCTTGTTCTACTACAATCCATTCTCCTCTGAGTAGCTACAAAAAAAAAATTTTTTTAAACTGTCAAACTTCCTGAAAGGATTGTTCATATTACTCAGCTTACACAATTTCCACTCTGTTCACCTTACAGACATCTAATTTCAAGTCTATCAATCCTCAGAAATGCCTACCAAGTTGCCCATGATACCTGAAGACTGCCAAATCCATGGAAACTTTTTGGTTCTTATTTGACTTGTCTGCTTCTTCATTGTTACTCCACCCATCCTCCAGTTTTTAAGACTCTTTCCTTCACTGCCTCCCTCCCACTGTCTCTTCTTTCTTAGTTGCTCCCTTTCCCTTGACCATCCTAAATGCTGGCAGTCCTTGGCCTCTTCTCATACTACACATTTTCACGGGGCAGTCACTTCAACTTCCATTACTTCAAAAGTTACTTATAAGCTAAAGACTCCCAAATCATCATCTATAGCTCAGATCTATGTAGCTCCAGACCCAAATTACTTTACTTCCTACAAGGCAGCTTCATTTGGCTTTTCTATGGGCACTTCAACCTACCCCACAAAGAACCATTCTCCTTGCAATTTGACTGCCTCCTTTTCCCCTTTCAGTAACTTGCTATTGTACATCTAGTTCCCCCAATCAGAACTGTAGCATCATCGGTTCTTCCCTCTCACCAAGTCCTGCCTGTGATGCCACCTCATCCCCACTTAGACAAGACCATCTTCATACCACATCCGTATTACAGTGCCAGCCTCCTAACTAGTCTTACTCATCTCCCAAAACACTCCTCACACTACTACTGTCAGGTATAAAGGAGTATAATGTCCATGCCCATTCTTCAACATAGCATCAAGAATATGACCTAGACCTTAAATTGTTGTTCCAGTCTCCCCTCCAGCCAAATCCCTATTATATTCTATATCCTGGTGAACATAAACGGCTGACAATTCTATGGTCACTGATGAGTCTGTTCGTATTGTTGTTTAGGTGAACCTTAGACCCATCCACCTTTCCCTGACACCTTCTAGCCTTTTAGGTCCCAGTTTACCTATCTATCACTTTCTCCAGGGAGCTTTCTTTCCCTGTTCTCCCCCCTGACATGCCAACTAGACTGGGTCTCTCACATACTCTCCTAACAACTTAACACATCACATCAACTGAATATGCCTGTTTACAAGTCTGTATTCCTCACCAACTATAAGTTCCTAAATACATATAATTTCAAAAGGAAAAGTATTGTTTTATTCACCTACATTTTAAGCATTATGGAAATAGAAGAGGCGAAATATTTTAGTACTGGATTTTTGAAAGCAAAGTATATGTTCAATTTCATCACAGGCAAACAAACTTTCCTCTGGCCAACTAAAAAGAATGGTAGTACAAGTTTGTTTTTCAAACAAACAATTTTTTGTTTGTTTTTTAAAATACATATTTCTACAGAAGTTATGACTTATTTTATTTATAACTTCAACAGATGTTTATCTTTAGAAAAGTGTCTGAGAAGTTATGTTTTGAAACCTACCCAGTTTTATGAAACAAAATTCAGAGGTTATAAGCAAAATATCTTTTTTCACATTTATCAATTTGGAGATACAGGACTAGCAATGAATTCAAATAATCTTTGACTACTGAAAATAACTATAATTCTAGAATATCCTTTACTAATAAGTGTGAAACAAAGACAAGCTAATTAAACAAAATATAATTTTTGAAGTCACATTTAAGATTTGATAGTCCTGAATGCAAGTTCTAAGCCCAGTCATTAAAAAGGTCTTGTTTCAGGCACTTAATCTATTTAGTCATTGTCTATAAAGGTTATTAATCAATTAAGCAAAACCTGAGAGAGTATCTAAGAGCTAAAAAACCCATGTACTTTTCTCCCTACTTACAAGAAAGCTTCTCTGATGAAATGACTAAGAAAGTTAATTATTTAGAACAACAAGAATGAAAATCAGTTCCCAAAGGAGGCTCAACAGAATGATCTCTGTGGTCCCATTCAGTACTGGAAGACTCAACTAGATACACCACAGTAAGGTTATAGTAGGTGCAATTAGCTTCACCATTCCAGTAGGAGGAATGTGTTCCCAAGAAATCTCTTGCCTTCAGTATCCACGTTAGAAATAGTTTCTTCGAATTGCATGTGAACCTACATTTTACGTATTTCATCATGTAAATACAGCAAACTACAAAAAAAAAAAAAAAAAAATCCCAGCATGCTTCTTTAAGAAATCTGAATCAAATTACAGGATTTCTAAAATTCTTCATTACTCACTCAAAAAGCCCACATAAACAAATTCCTTTAGGGAAGAGTTCAAAAAGATATACATAAAAAATATTCTTGAAACTGCTTATTAGTCAATTATCCTGCTCAGACAAGTAGAGTCTACTTTGCATAAACCCAGACTGTCATGTAAAACTCTTGCAGCAATTAGATTCCTTGTTACATAACACACTAAAAAGTAATTACATATTTTAAATCTGTTCCTTTCATCTCCTTCAAGGACATCCTTGTAAATAAAGACTGCACCTTGACTTTAAAAATTACTGTTAACAAATTATTTCAGTTTATTCAATCTTAAATATACATGTCTGTGTCAGAGAATCAACACAGTACTACTTTTCCACACAAGCTTTACACAATAACTTTCCCACAACAAATCAATGTTACATGTCATTGGCAAAATGCAAAGACAATCTTTTGTTTTAAACCTACTTTTATTATTTATTATCAAACTATTAAAAACCCAGAATTCATTTTAGGAGAAATATATTAAAACAAAACCCAAATAAAGAGGAGAGTCAATCTCTGGTAGACAGCATCGAACATCACTGGAGCCAAGCAATGGTGGTGCACACCTGTAATCCCAGTGGCTCAGGAGGCTGAAACAGGAGAATTGCAAGTTCAAAGCCAGCCTCAGCAATGGCGAGGCACTAAGCAACTCAGTGAGACCCTGTCTCACATAAAACACAAAATAGGGTTGGGAATATGGCTCAGTGGTTGAGTGCGCAGGTTCAATCCCCAGTCCAAAAAAACCCAAAAAAAAAAAAATCCAACAAACAAAACAAAACAACAACAAAAATGATCAATGGTGGGGCGGGTGGCTGAAAGACAACCAACAGGTAATTTCCTTGTCAAAGTAGTGATTCTGTCTACATGCTTACATTTATTTTGCACAGAATACTATATCAAGTACTATGATGAGTTTTGAAAAAACAGAAAATATTTGCTTTCACCAAAAAAAAAAACAAACCCAAAATCAAAAAAGAAAGTTATCATCTCATTCTAGATAGAGAACATATCACTATATAACAACTGAACACTCCCCCAAAACAACAAATTGACAAATACAAGTGTTATATACAAACTGGTAGCAGAAAGGCCAAAGGCAAAATAGGGATAAGAATAAAAGGGCCCTGGAATCTCACTGCCATACCTTCAATAAAAAGCTGTGGTCAAGATTACATAAAACCAGGGGTTGGAGTTGTAGCTGAGTGGTGGAGCACTTGCCTAGCACATGTGAGGCACTGGGTTTGATCCTCCATACCACATAAAGATAAATAAATAAAATAAAGGTACTGGGTCCATCTACAACTAAAAAGAATATTTTTAAGAAGTGTACATAAAACCATAGATATAAAAACACTCTGGAGACAAATATTTCTTGATCTGAAATAAATATAAGACATAATAAATACAAACCATAATAAAGTTCAATAGTTCATTAGTTCAGTACATTTCATTCAACATGCCAGTACTAATAGGTCTAAATCTTCAAGAAGCTGATCAATATGTATTATATAAAAGAAATCAGTTTTATCTTCCAAAGTGGTAGGAATCATCACCTGTTAGCCCGAATGATGGGATTAAAACTAGGCAAACCTCTACTATGTATTCTCAATTTTACTTGCCTACTGAAGTCTCCGTTCTAAAAATCAGAGTGAAGAAAACTGGCCACCTGGCACTGAATAAATAGCTGAGCTTTAATTATGATAGTACAGCAAAATTCAATAGAATTATCTCATCATGCCTAAAACTCCAGAATCTAACAAGCACTATCCCCCTTCAGGAAAGCAGCTGATTAGCCACAGGGGGCAGCAAAGTTAAGAAAGTGAATGTAAATACCACGGGGTGAAGTGAGGGCAGTAAATGTTAATAGGCTGGGTAATGAGCCATAAGTATCAGAGAAAAAAGGACAAAGTCTCAATTAATGAATTAAATCAATAGACAGATAACGCTAAGCCAGAGATTCTCAACCCTGACTACACATTAGAATCACCCTGGGAGCTTTAAAAAATACACAAACATGGATTTTACCTTAAACCAATTAATTTAGAATCTTCTCTGAGTGGGGCCCAGATATTGATATTTTTTAAAAGCTCTCCAAGTGTATAACAAGAACTAAGCACTAGAGTGCTAAACACATATAAAAAGAAATAAACTCATCTCAATCCCCAGCTGTTAAAATTTTAAAGGCTAAACTGAAAATACAAAAGCATAAAAAATTTATTATTTCCCAAATCTATTATTTTTGTTGATAAACCTATCTTTGAAATCCAAAGGGGCAATAACTCATTAAAGAGTACTTCATCTTTGATTTTTATCAAGGGAAAAATGTTATTCTTGCAGGTGAAAATAATTAAACTAAAGTTCAAAGGGGTTAAACAACTCGCCCAAAGCAACTGTGAATCATCACTGATGCAGGAAGACAACTTAAATCTACTCTTGGGGCTGGGGTTGTGGCTCAGTGGTAGAGCGCTTGCCTCGCACATGTGAGGCATTGGGTTCAATTTTCAGCATCACATAAAAATAAATAAAATAAAGATGTGTCCATCTATAACTTAAAATTTTTTTTTAAAAAATCTACTCTTCACAGGACGGGGTTCTTCCCAATGGTTCCACCAGTTTGCCAAATATATTTTCCTGGATTATCACTTTATTCATTTAAGACACTTCATAAAGTAATCCAAAAAAAAGTTAAGAATCAAAGAAGGCAATAAAATGGGGGCGAGGATATGATCTTGACCAGGAATTCTGAAGATGTTAGACTTAAAACTAAAAAGCTTTTCCGCCATGTGAAGACTAGCGCTAGACACTATACATAGCAATTTCTCTAAACAGTATATGCTAAAAAAGTTTTTTTTAAATATAGGTTAAGACTTTCAGAAAACATATGACAATAATCCTAAAAGAAGATAGTCCTAAAATGTTATAAGCCTTTAAAAACAATTTTTTTTTCACATTCAGATGAATGTCAACTTTCTCTTAATGCCATCCAAATTACAAAAAGGGGTTTGTGGCTAGATGAAATGATATTAACTTTGTAAACATCTATAAACCTTAAAAGTTAAGTGAGTAGCAGTATTACACCCCCTGCAAAGTTAAGACAGTTATGAAACTTGAGCTGTCACTGTTATTTCAGTTAACTCAGAAGACCATATACCTCAACACACACACACTTTTCCCCTAATGCCATGCCAGCCATTTTAATCAGTAGCACTGTTTCTGACGTCAATACTTCAGTGGGACCCAGCTTCTAAGAATGGACCAACAAAGAATCTGAGTGATACTTGGGAAGTTCTTTACCTCATCTCAAAACCCCAAAACCAGTTTCATCTGTTCTTTGCTATTTACTTGCTGTATCCTACAAGAAATGAATATTTATGCAATTCTACTAGTTAACTAAATTTCTTTGGTTGGTAAAAAAAAATTACCATAGCTTTTAATATTTTAAAGAGTTTGACTTAACCCTATTTTCTTTTTTTTTAAAATATTTTTTTAGCTGTAGTTGGACACAATACCTTTATTTCATTTATTTATTTTTATGTGGTGCTGAGGATTGAACCTGGTGCCTCACATGTGCTAGGTGAGTGCTCTACCGCTGAGCCACAACCCCAGCCCCAACCCTATTTTCATTTTTACACTCATGCTGAAAATGTTACAGCCTCACCTCACTTCACATAAATCACATCTGAAAACTGATTATAAATAAAATCATACTTTAAGTACATTAGGAAAGTTTACTATTTAAATAATCCTATTAATTATTCATTTAAAATATTTTTTAATCTGGATTTTCAAATATCAAAGAGAATGGGAACTAACATTCTTTGCCTATTCTTAAGCACTTATATTATTTCACTAAATCCCCTCAATCCTGGAAGATAGAAGGCATTATCCCTATTTTACAGATAAGGAAAACAACTCAGAATAATTAAAAATTTATCTTTCACTTAAGACTAACCTTAGTGACCCAACTTTTTCTATCATACTGCTTTAAATGTACGTAAAACAGATCAGTAGCAAAAATACTGAAATCATTGGACCTGAGTCCTAATATCAGCTGCAACACCATCCAGGTAAATAATCACAGGTCTGAAGCTAATCTGTTTAAGCTTCAACTTTCCTATCAACAAAACAGAATAATATTGGTTTTCCAAGAAGTTCATAGAATGTCCCAATGAAATATAGAATTTGTAAAAATACATTGAGCCATGGACTATCACACTACAGCATTACCTTAATGGTGAGAAAAAGCAGCTATCAGAAATTAAGAATTATATACCTTTGGATTGTTCCACTTGTCATGAGCAATACTAATATTTAATTAAAAATAAAGAAAAATATAAAATAATTTGAAATTGCCAAATTGTCATAAATGCAAGGCATCAACTACTTTACCAAACCAATCCTTCCAGTACCTTTAAACAAAACAGGTTAAATAGACTGGAAAACTTCCTATTGTGAGTAACATTCTTTTTTAAGTTTCCTAATTGTTGGTTACCAGATGAAAAGTTTAAGGTGGAAAAATTAAGCCCAATACCAATGTAAATGATTGATAAATGTTCCTAATTTTATTTTCTAGCATCTAACTCTCAGATGAGCTTATATAATTAACAAGAGATAAAGTGTTTTGAAAAAATAGTTTACAATACATAGCTGTTTAATTTTCAGGACCCACATAACAGTTTCTTAGTTTTAAAAAGCCTTTCAACAAGACTTATTTAATACTTCCTATAACAAAACTATAACATTTTCACCATTAAAATCCTGCAACCCACTTACTAAGTGATTGTATAAATATAAACTTCTGGTAGATTAAAAAGGTTGGATTATTTGTTAATCCTTACTCACAGTATGCTTTGAGGAAAACTCTTTGGCGCCTTTCCAGTTTAGACCCACGTGGACAAAGTATAACATAAGCATGTTGTTATAAACACTTAAAAGATCTTGGATGCCCACAGATATCTGAATCATTCTACACTAAGATTATATTTCAGAGGAAGAAGAAAAAATTCTCTTTCATACACATACTAAATGGTTCTCCAGTTTTTGTTAAAGCCACAAATGGAAAAAACTACTACTGACAGAAAAACACACAACTCTGGTATCAAATACACTGCTAAACTACAAACTGCAACAACTGAACTTTTTTAAAAATCACTTTTCAAGCATTTGGCGCCTGCAGCAAAAGTAGTTTTTCCTATTAGTAAGTAACCCAAGTTAAGGGTTTTATTTCCTTAATTAAAACTGCACAAATTTACCTTGGATAATTTTCCTATGAGGAGTACTATATTTTCATGCAAATATCTAGAATTAATATAAAATTCCAATTTTATTATTTTTTGCCCTACTATGGCCAAACCCTATAAATAAAACACTTAAGGCATCTTCAACTTTTGAACAAGACACCATATAACTCAGATGATTACTGATTCTAGGCATATTTTCCCCAGGTTTTTAAAAGTAAAATGTATACAATAAGGTGCATCTCCTGGCTGAAACAAACCACATGTCTAATATTCAATTTATTTTTATTAGATAAAATGGAATATAATATTAACAAGTACAATACTAGGAACCAGAATATCTTACTAAAAGCAAGTTCAATAAATATGAAAGAAAAATGTTAGGGGCTGGGGTTATGGCGCAGTGGTAGCGTGCTCGCCTAGCACGCGTGAGATCCTGGGTTCGATCCTCAGCACCACATAAAAATAAAATAAAGATATTCTGTCCACCTACAACTAAATAAATAAATAAATATTAAAAAAAAAAAGAAAAATGTTAGCACCAAACCTTCAAACTGCAGATAACTTAATAAATTAATGGAAAATAAAAAGCATAAAGGTACTATGATTCCTAATTAAGTGTAAAATAGTGAATTTAATGCCCTAATAGGTAAGATTATATTCTTTTATAGCCTTGACATCACTTAAGAATTAAAGTCTTAGCAATGCCTACCTACCATTTTGGTCTACCATTGATTAACATGTTTAAGTTTTAACAATTTTGATATGCTAAAGAGCAATCAAATGTGATAGCCCAGACTAAACACATCTTAAGCCTTCCTTTTAAAAGCCAGTTTATTCTGGCTGTGAAATGTCCTTGATTTAGAAGCACCCCAAGAGGCAGGGCAAACAGGGTCTGAATGGGGTTCCAAAGCTATTGTAGGTCAGCTGTGATTCGATCTGGGGTTTTCTTTAGACTACTTGCCAACTCAGGCTGGAACCATAGGCCCAAAGACAAATCAGAACCAGATTGGCCTTGAAGGAGATGCTGGATCTTTTTCAAACGGACTGAAAAATCTGCTGAACATTTATCTATTTTAGTATGAAACTTCAATTTCCTGGCCTTGTAAAGCAGATTATCTAGGTTTCTATTGGGTATCTTTTGTTGCAAGAATTTTTAAATGTCTAGGAGCATAATCATCTTGTTCCATAATGATTTCTATCTGATAAAAAGCAAAGATTAAAATGACAAAATTAAAAGCCAGTAATTCTCAAAGAACAAGCAAGAATACGAGAAAACAACTTATTGAAAAACCTCTAAACCTAGTGGGAAAGTGTGCCAAAGGGAGTGCCAAGTACTCCTGCAAAGCATTAGGCATGGATACCAACTTGAATTACTGTACAAACCTACAAAGTCCCTGGAATCACTGCCTAGTGAACTAAGTTCCCACTGCATTGCAAAGCAATTATTCCTTGATACTTCTCCAAACTGGTGTGTATCCTCTTAGACGACAGAGTATTTTAGGGGATAATATTTAAACCTAACGATACAGTTAAAAGAAATACCACACTGATCTGATTTTTAGATTTTTTCTTTATAAATATATCTAAAGACAGCTAACTCTTTACCGTTGGTTGCATTCCGATTCCTGGTCTGATAACTTTGGAATAATCAATGGGAAGGAGAGTTGATAAGAGGGTGGTGCACACAGATTTATAATAGAAAAAGTGAAAGACTAGCTAGGAGCAGCTAAAAAAGAGAAGCTGAACCGGGAAAAGTGAGGGTCCAAAGACAAGACAGGATGTTAAAGCAAGATAGGAAAAGAATAAGACTGGGGGAAGAATGAAGAACTCTACCTTGCGGGACGCAAGAGTCCCAATTGGAAGGGCAGGTTAAGCGAGCGCGCAGGTGGGAAGGGGTGTTGGCTCCAAGATGGGAAGAGTTAAGGTGAATCAGGGAGAAGAAGCAACAGCCTTCGCAACAAACCTGTTGGAATAAAGGGGGAGGGGGACGCCAAGGTATCATGGGGAAAACAGTTCACACAATAAGACCCCAGCAGGCAGAAAAACCAAGCCCCAGAGGCGAGCGGAGCCAGCCCCTGCGCTCGTTCCTGGAGCTGCGCCCTCGGAGGTTACCTTTGAGCTGGGGCAAGGGGTGCAGCTCCGCCTGGCTACCCTGGCTGCGGAACTGCGACGAGCCCTGAGAGCGCTTCTGTCTCTGCGCCTTGCGCACCGATTTCCGGGTGAAGCCGTCCACTTTCTCCGAAGCCGAGATGGCGGCGCTGGCAGCCCCCGCCGGCGGCGACGACGACGACATCTCCGCGGCCCTGGCGCTTGGCAGCTCCGGCGGCTGCTTGCACCGCACGGGCAGCGACGGCAGGAGGAGGAGGCGGGGGAGAGGCGCGAAGAGCTCGCGCCCCTGCGCCCCGTACTCCCGGCCACTCCTCCCTCCCGCTCCCGGGCGCTACCGAGCTTCTCCTCGCCGCCCGACAACGCCTCACGGCCACATCTCAGCGCCGGAGATTCCTGGTCCCCGCTGCGCGGCGAACTCCCCGGGCTGACGGAGGGGAGGGTGGGGGTGGAGGGGGATGAAGAAGTTGTTGACTCCGGGCGCGGAGGGCGGGTGGAAGGGAGCCTGAAGTTTAGACAACTGAGACGAGAGCGCGGGGTTGCGGACGCGGAGTGCGCCTCTCCTCTCTTTAGTCCTGGTCGCCAGCCGGCCAGCCGGCCAGCACCTCAGCGTCCGCTGCCAGAGCCGTCCGCCCTGCCTAGAGCCTCCTCCCGGGGCGCTGCCATCGCGGATCCTCTTGGAGCCGTCGTCGCGGTGCCTTCTCTTCCCTGTCAGCGCTGGCCACTCATCGCCCGGGCGGTGACCCGCTGCCCTGACCCTAGATGGCACACACACTCGCTCCTGGCAGTGTCGCGCGGTGCGAACCCCCTCCCCCAGGCGCCGGCCGGCCGCCCACGGAGAAACCCCGGCAAGCGACCGCTACAACTTGAGAAGGTGGTTGGTACAGGCAAAGGGGAATGTGTGTGCGTGTGCGCGCGCGCGCGCGCGCGCGAAGGCGCGCGGCCCGGGGGAAGGGCTTCGCGGGGGGTGGGAGGGAGGAGTTTGACTGACAACTTCCGCGGGGTCCCGCCAGCCTCTCTAGGCTCCTGTGCGGGTAGGGGGTGAGAGAGCATGCCAGCTCCATCAGCCAATCGCAGGGCTAAGCGGCTGAGACGGGATAAGGCGTGGCCTCCTGGGCAATCTCTCAAGTGTCAGGAGCTGGGGGTGGCGGGAGGCAGAGGGGGGCGTGGCGGAGTGACGGACTTCAGCCACAGCCAATCGCAAGTGAAGGCGTTGAGCGGAGTGCCATCTGCGTCACAACAGTGTAATAAATTCTCTCGCGAGGGAGGGGAAGTGCCCCTCCACCAGCGGGCCTTGTACGCCTGCGCGAGCTCCAGCTTATAATTGCTCTGCTGACAGACTTTGAGACCAGACTAGAGTGGGTAGTTCAGGAATCAAAATATATCGCCCCTTGCCTTCCCTCTCCTCTCTACTAGCCAATGAGGAACTGGAGCGACGGGTGGGAAGCTTGAGGGCTGGGGCGTGAAAGAGCGCCAGGTTTGCGCCACCGAAAAGGGGCGGGGCAAAGGTTGGGTGGGCGCGCGAGCGGTGTGATTGACAGGCGAAGGTACGCCCGGTGTAAGCGAAATGAGTTTGTCCAATCCCGACGAGGTACTGGACTCCTGGGCGGGCTTTAGCTTTTCACTGGCCGTAAACCACGTAATTGGTAGTTGGGTAATAAATTTGTAGCTTTGGTGGTTTAGGTACCGCAACTCCCTGAGAGGTACTCTTGCGTGGGGTTTGGGCAGTCCAGCATCTACTACTTCAAAGAGTTCTACAAGTCCGTGACCTTCAGAAAGAAGTTCCTCATTCCCAACTCAGTAACCCACTAATTTTCACTCCTTCAGCCTAGGGCCTCAGGGCTCCAACACAAGTACAAATTCTCTGCTCAGTGGTTTGTGGATTTGGGAGCCTACCATTTACTCTTGGGGTCTCTTCCTTGGAGGTCCCATCTAGATTTTAAATATCTTAAGGACAAGAATTGTCCACCTTTGTTTTTTGTGCAATGCTTTCCGTATAATGATACTTGAACAAGTGGTCTGAATAGTCTGTCTCCTTTTGCTTTGGTGCACCCAAATCTGCAGTCCTCTCCTGCAAGCCCTAGATCGTTTCCTTTTGACGTAATAAAAATAACTGCCATGTATTCAAGCAAAACTACCTGCTACATATGAACAGAAGATTCTAATTTTGGGTAGGAAATTGAATCTAGACATGTACTCAAAACATTTCCTATTCAGACTCACTGGGTGGTGAAATTGTACAGTTTTCCCTGTCAAGGAAGATTGGAAACCTCAGTAGCATTTAGAACACTTGTCCCTTTCTTATCCTATCAAGCTCCAGATTGTGGTGAATCTACCTTCACAGAAGTTCAAGAACAATCCTTCTGTACAATTTGCACAACCAACAACCAAACAGTTGAGTGCTTTTAAAGTCATTGCCACTTTTATTTTATCTGCATGTGTGAAGAATCATCCAGTACCTATAGAATACAGTCCAAACTCAAGGATCTCTTCAGTCTGACTCCTGGATGTATTCCTATTGCATGTATTATCCATATTACTCAGGGTCAGACGTTATTTTCTGTCTGAGCTGGTCATATGTTCATTATCCCCTGACAGTTTGTAAATACCAAGAAAGCAAGAATTTATTTTTTGCCTCTATATTCTGAGCACAGAATAGATATACAGTATAGAACAATCTAATTTTTAATTCTCAAAAACAGAATTCTAAAAGTGTGGTTATTGGATCACCTTCATCAGCATCCTCTGGAGTGCTTGTTTAAAATTCAGATTGCTGGACCCTCATCCTTGAAGCAAGAATGAGAGCCTCTGGGAAAAGCTCTAAGAAATCTTTTTTTTGTTACAAGTTATTGGACCCAGGGGTGTTTTACCACTGAACCGTATCTCCAGCCCTTTTTTCTTTTTTGGTGCTGGGGATTGAACTCAGGGGTACTCGACCACTGAGCCACATTCCCAGACCTATTTTGTGTTTTTCACTTAGAGACAGGGTCTCACTGAGTTGCTTAGCTCCTCGCCATTGCTAAGGCTGGCTTTTGATCTCTTTGTCTCAGCCTCCCAAAATGCTGGGATTGCAGGCGTGCGCCACAGCTCCCAGCTTCTTCAGCCCTTTTTATGTTTAATTTTGAGACAGGGTCTCACTAAGTTGCTTAGGGCCTCACTAAGTTGCTTAGGGCTTCGCTAAGTTGCTGAGGCTGGCTTTGAACTTGAGATCCTCCTGCTTCAGCTTCCAAGCTCTGCTAGAATCTATTTTTAATAAGCTCTTTAGGTTATTCTTTTTTTTAAATTTTTTTTCAGTTGTAGATGGACACAATGTCTTTATTTTATTGCTCTGTATGTGGTGCTGAGGATCAAACCCAGGGCCTCACGCATGCAAGGCAAGCGCTCTACCACTGAGCTACAATCCCAGCCCCTCTTTAGGTTATTCTTATGCACAGAAATTTGAAGCTACAATTCTCACAATCTGAATTTAAAATAAATGGAAATGTCTGGAAGCCAGTGGTAACACTATTGTAATAAAGGTAAATCATAAAATAAAAAGGTACAATGAAGAGCAGATTGTAAACCAATATAGTAAAACTAAAATTTCTACTAGAATGTGATAGGCACTAGAAAATATATAATGGATAGAATAGATAGAAAATAGTGGAAACAAGTTATTGGGAGTCTTGGAACCAGCAACTGTCCAGGCTTTGTCTGAAATGACCTCTTGTTTTAAAGCATATTTCAGAAAAAGAGCAAATCAAAACCTGAAAGAGAGGATGGCATTCCAGATTTGTGTCACCAAACATTTTAGGGAAGAAAGGACAAAAGATCAAGAGTCAAAAGACCTGACTTTAAGTCAATAACATGATTCTGTCAAGTCACTCACTCTGTTACAGCCCTAGTTTCCACAGTTTTTACATCAGAAAAAAAAAATGAACTGCCTTCTTCACAGGAGTGGCATGAGATTTAAATGTGACACATGACAGAAAACAATGTCATGAAAAATATATGATGATGATCTTGTAGAACATGTATTTATCAAACATTTATTTTCCAACCAGGCGCAGTGGACCATGCCTGTAATCCCAGAACTTTAGGAGGCTGAGACAGGAGAATCGCGAGTTCAAAGCCAGTCTCAGCAGCGGCGAGGTGCTAAGCAACTCAGTGAGACCCTGTCTCTACATAAAACACAAAAATAGGGCTGGGGATGTGGCTCAGTGGTCAAGTGCCCCTGAGTTTAATCCTCAATACCAAAAAGAAAAAAAAAAACACATTTATCTTTCAACCCATCTTAAATAAATAGGATATCTGGATTGTAGACATAGACTTGGTCTCTTAAGAACCATCTCCATTGTTAATTCTAACCTGTGTGTGCCCTTGAAGCAGCAAAAGTGTCTGATGCTATGTCATAGAATTCTTGCTCCTTCCCAGGTATGAAGATCTTTGGTAAGGAGCAGTTCAGAGGCCAAGACTTTATCACTAACACAGTTTTTGTTTTGTCCTCACGTGACTGGACTTCCTTAGTCCTTGAACATAAGCAAACTTACTGATTTCATTCTTTTCTTCATGTTGCTTAATTTGCTGGGGCCAATGATTCATGAAATAACAATCTCTACAATATAAAAATGATGAAATAACAATCTCTACAGTATCTTTAATGATTCTAAAGAGTGCATCTGAGAGAATGGTCTTCTCATAACACTGTGGAAATCCTCTAAAGCATATCCAACCAAAGTTTTGACTGTCAACATTCTCTTAAGGGCCACGATTCCCAAACTTTACTGCATTGGAACACCAGAGCAAGGTACGTTTTCTACAGAATCAAATAGTACGGTATTTCTCAAATTAAGAAAAACAAAATTTCTCCCTTGTGTCTCTTTGAAATGTTTGATTCTTACTGTCATCTTACTAGAATTTAAATCAGGGTGATATCTGTTTTATCATAAAAATGTTAGTTTTTTGGTGCTCATTTCTTTTTATTTAAATACATTCACATTATTGAAATTTCAAAAGGAGTAAAATGGTAAAAGAAAAGTCTCACTTACCCCTATGCCTCCCAATATCCAGATCCTTGGTGACAACCTATTATATCAGTTTTTTATAAATCTATCCAGAGATCCAATATATTTAATCATTAATGTGTAATAAATTCTCGTTTTAAGAAGTTACACAACTGGGCTGGGATTGTAGCTCAGCGGTAGAGTGCTTGCCTCGCATGCGTGAGGCCCTGGGTTCGATCCTCAGCACCACATACAAAGCAATAAAATAAAGACATTGTGTCCATCTACAACTCAAAAAATATTTAAACAAAAAAAAAAAAAAAAGAAGAAGTTACACAACTTAGAGCTATTTAACTGCCTGAAGAAATTTAAAAACCAGTGCCCTAGATTTTAGTTTACCTTTCCAGAGCTCATATAAGCTTTTTCATATTCATTCATTGTTTTATTAATTCACTCATGCAACAAATATTTATAAATGTATGCATTACCTCAATAGAATATGAAAGTTGGAAAAAAATCTTCACAGCTGATCAGTACATGCATGGTCAAGTTGGTATCCAGCCTCAAGTAAACCAACAACTTCCTTAAGTTCTTTTAATAAAAGAATTTTTAAATGTCTTACAGGAGACTTTCATTCCTATGTGCAACAAGATCTTCTGGCTAATAATTTACTATGTGAGTTGTTAAGACTTATCAAAATTTGGTTTTCATAAACAGCATTTTCTAGATTTTTTTCAAGAACTCGAATTCGACATTGCTTATTAGACCACTTTTGCAAGCACAAGTGCACATCGATTTTGAGTTTGTTTGTTTCTGGGAATTAAACCCATGGGTGCTTTACAACTGAGCCACATCTCCAACTCTTTTAATTTTGGGGTCTCGCTAAGTTGCTTAGGGCCTTGCTAAGTTGCCCAAGCTGGCCTCGAACTTGTGACCCTCCTGTCTCAGCCTCCTAAACTGCTGGGATTACAGGCATGCACCACTACGCCTAGCACCACTGTGCATTGAGAGAACTCCTGCAATTAACAACCCTTTTGTTAATTATATCAGTAGTCATTGTTTTCAGTTGCTCTCATTTTTGCTTTTTAATTCTAAACATTTTAGCTAAGCTTACCACTTTTTTTTTTTTTTTTTTTTTTAGTATTAGGGATTGAACTCAGGGGTACTCAACCACTGAGCCACATCCCCATCCCTATTATGTATTTTATTAGAGACAGGGTCTCACTGAGTTACTCAGCGCCTCGCCATTGCTGAGGCTGGCTTTGAACTCACTATTCTCCTGTCTCAGCCTCCCAAAGTGCTGGGATTACAGGCGTGTGCCACCGCACCTGGCTAAGCTTACCATTTTTAAATTCAGTTTGTTGTGGGCTATTGTACATGTTATTTTGTTGGTCAATCAGAAACTTACACTGAGTCAGTAGCAATTGAGATGATTAGGTTGGATATTTATTTTCCATGAGGAGTATGAAAGACTTGCTGATGAATTGAATGTGAGCTGTTGGTATAGCAGAGGTAACATTAATCCCAAACATGACAATATATTTATACTTTCTAATCACTGCTATATTCCTTTTCTGTAGCTATGAAGTCTTTTGCACCATCTAAATGGGCTATTATAATAAATGTCCAATACCTACTGGTCTACTCAATCCTTTACCTGTATAGATGAGAAACTAGGACATAATTTGAAAGGGCTCGGCTCATGCCACATACCATTGTCCTTGCAGAGTGGGATTGAAAACCCTAATGTTGGCAAACTTTAATTGGCAAACTCTGCACTTTAATTCAACCCTGCAAGCATTTCTCAAATGTCCTTTTTGTGTCAGGCAATATGCCAGTCACTAGGAATGAAGAGATAAATAAAGTACAGCCCTTAAAATTAATCTAGTAATGGGGCTGGGATTGTAGCTCAGCAGTAGAGCACTTGCCTCGCATGCGTAAGGCCCTGGGTTCGATCCTCAGCACCACATACAAAGCAATAAAATAAAGACATTGTGTTCATCTACAACTAAAAAAAATATTTAAAAAAAAATTAATCTAGTAAGGGGCTGGGATTATGGTGCAGTGGTAGCGTGCTTGCCTAGCATGCGTGAGGCACTGGGTTCGATCCTCAGCACCACATAAAAATAAAATAAAGATATTCTGTCCACCCACAACTAAAAAAATAAATAAAGTTAAAAAAAATAATCTAGTAAGGAGGGACAACATAAACAAGTGAATAAAAACTTACCACAAATATTCTTTTTTATTGGTTCTTTTTATTTATACATGACACTAGAATCCATTTTGACATAATTATAAAAGCATGGAATATATCTTGTTCTAATTCAGTCCCTAGTTCCTCTCTTCCCGCCCCCCACTGCCTCCCTTCCCTTTATTGATCTTTCTGCCAATCACAAATGTTCTTTATGGTGTTATGGGGAAATGATGGGGAAAAGACTTCATCTGGTTTGGAAAGAGTCAGAGAAAATTTAACGGAAACCAGAATGTTCGAAGGGAGTCTTGAAACAAAACAAAGTTTTCATGTGGTAAAGATGAAGAAGAAGAAAAATAACTTGCCATTGAAAAAATTGGCTTATCCATATTTCTTCATCATGATAATGATTTCCATATCTAAATGAACTTACTTATTTCACCCATGATGTTATTGAAAAATAAGATTCCATGACAATAGAAGAATATGTTATGCCACATGTGTCAGAACTTGATTTGGAGGTGGACGGGCAAAGAAAAAGCAGAGATTAACTGCAACACATGACCATCCTCCAGGTGTGCTATGAAAACACTGAAGGCAGAGTACTATATGGTTCCTTAATGTTCCTCTAATATGCAGATTTCATATAACTTGATCAATGGCCTTCTTTCATCTACCTGTATGAAGAATCTAGTAGGTTCTGAGGCAGTCCCTATTCTAAAACACCCAGCTGCTAAACATTAGTAATATAGTCTTTCTCCTTGACTTTCTACCTTGGGTCAAACTTGTAGGGAAAAAAAATCAGTTTGAAAATCAAAAAAATTGACCTTTATCTTCAGTATATATTATTGTGTACAGTTTGAAGAAAAGAAAATGATAGATGGATTTTTCAGGAATTATTGAATTGAGAGTTCTCTAATATTTTCAAATTCTACAGTATGGTTTTCATACCAAAGGATATGAATTTTTCGAAAATGTGTGTATTTTCAGGTATGTATAAATACAATAGTCACTATAAATGTAATACTCGCTATGTGCTAGGCACCATTCATATGAAGAAACTGACTTTTTTTGGGCAGGGGTGTTCTAGCATCTCTGGGGATCTTCATCCTTCTTTCATAAAATAATCAGTAGAAATTCAAGGTTTTCTTTATTCATTTTGTACAAAAGCATTCACAAAAAACAAAATTAGAATGGATTGAACTATTATTACCAAAGGTCATTGTTCCTGCCTAGAATTTTATTTTATTTATTTGTGTATGTATGTGCATGTGCAACTACAGAGCTACAAGGAAAATGAGACTATTAAGATACATAAAGGGACTCAATGTTTTCATTAATTCAAAATGATTTTTTAAAAATCCCTATAGTGTTTCTTGCCCTTTCAGGTGCTTAGAGTATAGCAGTGAATGAACTAAATTTCACCATCAATGTTGAAGGCTCACATCGGTTAAAGTCCAACTATGGAAACAAAGTAGAGAAATTCACCAGAGAAAAACTCTATGTGATAGTATGCAGGGACATCTAAAGTGGCTTAGGTGAACCGGTAGGGTGACCAGCTTGTCCTGTTGGCTAGGGATTTGCTCGGTAATGGCACTGCAAGTCCCATGTCCCAGGAGCCCCCTTCATTCTAGACAAGCAAAATGGTTGATTACTCTATGCACAAAACAAATGGCAACACATATTTATTAAAGGCCTATTATGAGCAAGAGCCATAGGTAAACATTGTGGTCTCCATGCTAAGGGACTATGAACTCTAGAGGAAGAGATGAGACACACATTCAGGAAAAGATAACCTCTCATTCAGGCCAAGACGTGCATTTAGAGCATGATTACAGGTGGTGCTTGTACTGAGAGGGAGAAGATAGGATTTAAGGTGGCCCTGGAGGACCAGGCATAATTACGAAAGTAGAGAAAAAGGAAACAGCACTAGCCAACTATTTACAGCACAACTCTCAAATTCAACAAGTTCAACTTACTATGTCCACCCTTTCCTCTCAGCATCACTATCCATCTGTTAACAAGGGGAGAGACGACATGAAGCTATGGAAGTGGAAAGTACTGGTACATAGAGGGAAGGTTAAAAGATGTGTTGACACAAGATGGTAGTTCCTGGAGAGAGTGGTAGGACAGAAAACCGGAAAAGGTACATTCATGCACTTACTCAGCAAATGTTCAGTGCTTATTACTGGCTATGTTTTGGTCTAGGATCTCAGTATGGAAAGGAAAAAAAAAAACACCATTTCTTCTCTCAGAAAGTCTGTAGGGGGAAACAAGCAAATCAAAAAACCACTATAGAAGCTGGGCGCAGTGGTGCACACCTGTAATCCCAGCACTTTGGGAGGCTGAGACAGGAGAATTGCGAGTTCAAAGCCAGCCTTGGCAATGGCAAGGGGCTAAGCATATCAATGAGACCCTGTCTCTACATAAAACACAAAATAGGGCTGGGGATGTGGCTCAGTGGTCGAGTGCCCCTGAGTTCAATCCCCAGTACCAAAAAACAAACAACAAACAAACAAAACCCCCGCCACTATAGAGATTATACTAAAGGCTGTGACAAAGGAGGAATGCAGAATCTGTATCTCCTGAGTGGGAAGAAAGAAAGGCTTCTAGAGAGAATAGCTCTAGAGTTGAGAATTGAAGAAACAGAAGGAGTTTGTTGGAAGAACAAAGAAAGGGGAGATCATTCAAGCAGTGTGGACAGAACATTTAAGGTGCAGCGCCCTGAGAGAAGTGGGCACATCGGGAAGCCAGAAGGAGTTGGTCTGAACTTTCTGCAGCGGGCATAAGTAAGTCTGTGGAGGAGGGCAGAGTGGATCATGGAGAGCTTTGTGGGCAGCATTGGACTTTATCCTCAAGTCAATGGGGAAACACTTAAGGGTTTTAAGCAGGAGAGTAGCCTGATCAAATTTGCATTCTAGAAAAAGTACACTTTTGGCGGTGGGGAGGATGAACTGATTACAGAGGGCACAGCCAGAGAAAGAGAGACCAGTAGACTGGAAGACTAATGAGCTCCTGAATAAGGCATCTGAAGTGAGATGTAGGTATGAGAACCAGGAGATGCCGTGTATGAAGTGACTTAGTATTTCTTGGGTGTGAGCAGGGGTGAGGGACAGAGAGGAGGAAAGGATAACTCCCACGCATCTGGATTGAGCAGTGAGACACAAAGGGGAGGAAGAGGTCGAAATAATTAGTTGGACACATTTAAGTTTTAGAGACAAGCAGTAAGCAGTTGGACAGCACAGTCCAGCGGGAAAGAGATCTGGACTGGAAAGAGAGTTGGTTATCATCGGGATGCAGATAGTAATGCAATTCTGAGAATACAATAATTCTTCTGGGCAGCGCGTATAGAATGAGAAGGAAAAGGGGTGAGAAAACTCCTGGGGTATCCATATTTGAGGAAGCAGCAGAGAACAAGGTAATATCAGATATGGAGTGTCAGCAAGTTTGGGCCTAATCCAGAGGTCAGCAGGGAGATGATGAAGAATGTTTGAATGGAAGATGTTATGTTGAAGATAGTGTTTTTAAAACATTGGGTAGGGGAATTGGAGTCCAAAGGGATTGGTTGGAGATAATTACAAGTATCCAAGTGGCAAGGACCTGTGTCCAGTAGCACACAGAAAGCTTTTTCAAGCTTTACGTCCCTAGCTCTTCAAGCAACATAAGAATCTTGTGGTGGGTCAGGCATGGTGGTGCACACCTGTAATCGCAAAGGCTCAGAAAGCTAAGGCAGGAGGATGGTAAGTTCAAAGCCAGCCTCAGCAATATAGCGAGAACCTAAGAAGCTTAGTGAGAACCTGTCCCAAAAAATGTTTTTAAAAGGAGGCTGGGGATGTGGCTCAGTGGTTAAAGGGCTCTGGGTTCAATCTCTGGTACCAAAAAAAAAAAAAAAAAAAAAAATCTTGTGGTGAAGGCAAAATGTGCATTTTGAAAAATTCTCCTATTCTTACCCTATCCCTCATTCCTTGGTGATGAGTGTGTTATGGTTTGGACATGAGGTGTCCTCCAGAAGTTCCTGTGTTCATGCAAGAATATTTAGAGATTAAATAATTAGAGTATGAGCACTGTAACCTAAGCAATCCATCTAATTTGAATGGACTAACTGGATGGTAACTGTAGGCAGGCAGGGCATGGCTAGAGGAGATGGGTCACTAGAGGTGTGCCCTGAAAGGGTTCACCTTCCCTGCAGCCCTTTACCCTTTCTCTCTCTGCTTCCTGGTTGCTATAAGGTGAGTAGCACGCCCCTACCATGCCCTTGTTCCATGATGTTCTGTCTCACTGAATAGGTAAGACAGTCAGATAATAAGACATAGGCAGACAGAGCAGTGGGAGCCCCAAAGAGGCTTCTTTAAGTACATGGGAAGTACAGCCTACTCTGGCAACCTCCCTTTGACTCAGAGAGGCAAGAAAAGGGGAAGGCAAGATGGACCTAAGTGGAAACTATAGATAATTTCAAACTCAACAGCTTAAAGGCACAACCAATGAACAAGTCATCTTCCAGATACCTAATTATCATAAAAGTTAGGCAATATTCTAAAACTGTTGAACTAATAGCATTCTTTTGATGCCTGGTCAACATAAATATTGAGCAATGAGCTGGGTGCGATGGCGCAAGCCTGTAATCCCAGCACTTTGGGAGGCTGAGACAGGAGAATCGCGAGTTCAAAGCCACCCTCAGCAACGGCGAGGCGCTAAGCAACTCAGTAAGACCCTGTCTCTATATAAAATAAAAATAGGGTTGGGGATGTGGCTCAGTGGTCGAGTACCCCTGAGTTCAATCCCTGGTCCCCCCCTCCTCCAAAAAAAGAGTCTAGAAATGGAGACAGTTTTCTTTTGTGGGAGGGATGTCAGAGGAAAGGAGGAAAAAAGAAGCAGAGATGAATCCAAGGTTAGATAAGTTGAGTTAGTAGAGTTTTGTTTGTTCGTTTGTTTATTTAGGTTGTTGAAGCTGGATCTTTATTTTTAAAAAGAGGTGATGACAGGTTGTATATTAATTTGGGGAAAGAAGAAGACTATATTGAGCAAAAAAAGATATAATACAACCAACACAAGCTTCTTTTTCCTCTTCAAGGAAAAGAAAAAGCCATGGCAGAAACAAATGAACAAAAGATGTGTAGCACATCATGTGCTTCAGGGTTTTCTCCAGTGCCGAGAGGTCAGTAGCACTACACAGGAAAAGAATCCCAGAGCCCAGAGTCGTTCCTTGTATCTGCTGTAGCAGTGAGCAAAGACCAGGAACAAGGCAGCGCTCACTAGTCACAAATAGGGCCGAGTGGCCATTTTGGTTATACTATAGGCACACATTCATTCATTCATTCATTCATTCATTCATTCTCTCTCTCTCACTCTCTCACTCTCTCTCTCTTTCACTTACCTACCTTGTATTCTTAATTCCTAATCACCTTCCATACAAAGCTATAACAAATCTTTTCATGATATCTTTGCAGAGGAAGCAAACATCTATCTGCCTACTAAGTACTTCCTGTTTCAATCAAGGACTATGCGAGGTTTCCAGCATTCTTTGTTTCTTGACTAGTTAAGGCCTCATCTTTTTTTTTTTTTTTAAATATTTATTTTTTAGTTGTAGGTGGACACAATAGCTTTATTTTATTTTTATGTGGTGCTGAGGATTGAACCCAGTGCCTCCTGCGTGCTAGGCGAGCACACTACCACTGCGCCATAAGCCCAGCCCCAGGCCTCATCTTTTTTAAAAAAAAATTTTTATTTAGTTGTCAATGTATCTTTATTTTTATTTATATGCGGTGCTGAGAATCGAACCCAGTGACTCACACATGCTAGGCAAGCACTTTACCACTGCGCTATGACCCCAGCCCCAGGCTTCACCTTTTTTTAAAAATATTTTTAATTGTAGATGGACACAATACCTTTATTTATTTATTTTAATGCAGTGCTAAGGATTGAACCCAGTGCCTTACATGTGCTAGGCAAGTACTCTACCACTGAGCTAGAACCTCAACTCTAAGACTTCATCTAGACTCACTAAGTCCCATTCCCACACACTGAAGTATAGTGATTGTCTTTCACAGCTTACTTGGGTCAAGGATGTCTTTCAGATGAGAGTAGAGAGTAGACTTTAATATTGTTGTAAGGTGCAATTCCATCCCTGGCACTTGTTGGACCCCATATTTCAATGTGAATTGAGTACTGGTCTTAAGTACTACATCAATTCAATGATTTAATACAACACTATTTCCATCTGGGTGTTAGGAAGAGTTAGGGAACCCAAGGTGAGGAGAAAACAGCTTTATGCTCTCTTGAGGTGGGAGACTCAAGCATACAGAAAATTATAGAATAATTCAACAAGATATAGGATATCTGAAAAAAAATCATATTCTGGTGGGAGAATGAAGACCAAATGACAGGGAAGAGCTAAAAATTCAAACTTGATTTTGAAGAAGCCTGCATATTAGGACCCATGGTTATACTGGCTCCTTTCCCCTTAAGGTAATGGCTCTCCATGGAGAACCTGTAGTCCTTGTTCAATACTGCTCTATTGAATGTCTCTTTGTTTTCTCTTCTGTGTCCAGACACAGCAGCTCAGAAAAGTTATAACCCAGGATGGATAAATGAATGGAGCTAAAAACATGTAAAATGATATTTGTTGTTTAGAGATATACGGAAAATATAAATATTTGTAAAAAAACACATACACACAAAAGTTTATATACCCATGTTCTTACACACACACACACACACACACACACACACACACAATAAACGGACATTTAAAACACTGAATTCAGAAAACTGGTTACTTCCTAGAAGAAGGGTAGGAAGGGGAATACAAATAAAAGAGATAACCAGAGGATTTCAACTATATCTGTAATGCTTTATACCTTTTCTAGCTGGGTCTTAGATGAGCAGATGTGTATTATGTTATTCTCTACATAGCTTGTATGTAGGAAGTAATATACTTAAGTAGGTCTATATTTTTAATTTTTAGAGTGAAGAAGGTAGGATCTCTATTTTATTTTATTTTTTATTTATTTTTTTTAATTTTTTTTCTTAGTTGTAGATGGACACAATGTCTTTATTTTATTGCTTTGTATGTGGTGCTGAGGATCGAACCCAGGGCCTCACGCATGGGAGGCAAGCGCTCTACCGCTGAGCCACAATCCCAGCCCCAGGATCTCTATTTTAGAAATGGTGAGTTCGAGCTGAAATTTGGACTTTCACAAAAAGGGAAACCCATGTGGAGAAAATACTTTGCAGCCTTCATTTGATCCAGCCAGTGGACAGAGTAGGGATTTCCCCCAGAACAACTGGGTAATGGAAGAGAGAGATCCTCAAGCTCTTTCCTAGAGGATACCCTTCATAGAAAAAGTGACACTGAAGTAGCATCAGCAGAGAAAAGCCAGTGGAACAGATGGGTTGCTGAAAGAAAAACATGGGAAATGCAATTCCTTGGATTCCTGGGGAGAAAGAAGCACAGATGAGGAAGTAGTTGCCTGTGAGTGTCAGCAGTCAAGAAATTTACAAAGAGAAGACAGTTTGACTTGTCCAGAAAAATATTTGTATTGACTTTAGCAAGAATAAATTTAGCAGTACAAAAAGCCATTTCCAGACATGCTCGTCAACTGGAACTGGACTTGCCCTCTCACCAGTAAACAACCAGGAAATTGGGTAAAATGCACGAAACAATTGTTTTCACTGGACAACACACAGGGCAGGATTGTGATCCCTGAGAAAAGAGAAGCCAATGAAGTGATTCCTACAATATTCTTGGCTCTATGCCTGGAGGCACTTTCCAGACCGTAAGGAAGGGAATCCAAATAGACACAACATTCTTGCTAAGTTAAGAAGGAAAATATCAGAGTTTGGGAAACTAAGGTAGCTGAAATTTGTGAGGCAGAGTCACAAAGAAGAAGGAGGTATGTAGAGAAAGAGCTCCAGAAATCCTGTGTCCCTGTGAGTCTTAGGCTAAATACTAAGATCACTGAGCTTCAGAAAGTACACCTCCATACGAATGGGCAAAGAAAAACTCTGAGGAAGCTGCAAGCTAAACCATTTTGTGAGCTCTGCAGGGCTAGGAAGCATTCAAGTTCCAACCGGACTAAATGAAGTGACCTGTTGAACTCTTCTGGCATTCAAAAGAGACCCTGCCCTGGATTTGATCCCCAGCACCACTTTAAAAAAATCCACCAATAAAAACAGGCCCCAAAATAGCAGCAATTATGCAATGAAGTGGCAAGAATTTTAATAATACTATTATAAATATGCTCTATGTAAAGAAATATATAAAAGTAATGAAGAATAAATAAGAAACTATAAAAGTGGCATATGTAGAGTTGAAAAATACAATGTCTGAAATGAAAAATTCACTGCATAGACTTAACAGTAGCTTGAACAATGCAAAAAAAAAAAGATCTATGGACTTGAAAATATAGCAATAGACACTAGCCATATTACAGAGAGGAAGAAGACTGGGACAAAAAGAATTAATAGATCCTCAGTGACCCATGGGAATATGACATATTATTTAGCATAATGTAATTAAAATCCAAAAGAAGGGTGGGGAGAGCAGAAGAAATAATGACAAAACATTTTCCAAACTTGATGAAAATTATAAACTCGTAAATTTGAGAAATCCAACAAACCCCAAATAGGATAAAAATTGACATAGAAAGTACATCCTGAATTTTTCAATAATGGAGTGATTTTAAGAATGGACTGTATACCTACAGGTTATAGTCCAAGCTGGGTGCAGTGGCATAAGCCTGTAATCCCAGTCAGGAAGCTGAGAGAGGATCAAAGCCAGCCTCAGCAACTTAGCAAAACCCTAAACAACTCAGTAAGACCTTATTTCTAAATAAAATATAAAAAGAGCTGGGATGTGGCTCAGTGGTTGAGAACCCCTGGGTTTAATCCTAAGTACCAAAAAAAAAAAAAAGTGATAGTCCAGAGAAAGCTCTGTAAAATGTAGGAACTGTACAACTTGTGATGTAGAAAAGTAGAAGGCAGATTTAGGGGCACAAACAGGGAAAGATAATAAAGGAGAAGAGGTGAACCAGATAGAGAATCCAAATACCAGAAGGTACAAATTACATAATAAGGAGAGAAACTTGTGGGAATAAAAGAGGGTGGGGGCTGGGATTGTAGCTCAGCGGTAGAGCACTTGCCTCGCATGCGTGAGGCCCTGGGTTCAATCCTCAGCACCACATACAAAGCAATAAAATAAAGACAATGTGTCCATCTACAACTAAAACAAAAAAATTTAAAAAAAAAAAAAAAAAAGAGAGTGGAGTGGCATCTCCAGTTTTCATCTTTTCCCTTTGTCCCCTTATCCTCATATTTCATTTTGAACAACAGACACCTCAGAACTGACCTTGAAGTTTCATTCTTTTTCCTGTGCAACTGATCCTGCAGTTTACTGACGGTATATTGACCTTCCTTAACCAGAAGAATCACATCACTCCTCTGTCAAACATCTTTAGAGAGATTGGTACCATCAGCAGCCCCTGCGTTAGGTGGCCACAGAGGTAGACCCTGCCTCTCCACTATTAAGTGTATCAGCTTGGCCCTCGACTTCTCCAAAGCTTCCTATCTTTAGAGATTCATGCTATTCCCAACTTTGTTTTTCTTTTATCAAACCCAGATCTCTTTCTGTCTCTGAATCACAGCCACTAGCGGTGGTTTATGCTTCATTTGCATCCTTTTGCTACTAAGTACACTCATGCCTATCCTTTCTGCCTAGAGTCTTGGTTGTTACTTATGTTGGCTCTCAACCCGTTTATAGACCTTGAACCTGAGAGGCCATAAAAATGTCTCCCTGTGGCCAGAGCTTCTTGCTTGAGAAGGAGTGAGGCATTGAGGAAGGCCTGCTAGACTTAGAATTAGGCTGAGTCACAGTTCTGATTCTGCTATCGACAGTCTAGGATTATGTTGTTCAATACTATAGCCACTAACTATATGTGGCTGATAAGCATGTGAAATGTGTGGCTGAAGAATTGAGTTTTAAATTTTAACTAAATGCAATTAATCTTAATTTTGATTTAGCACATGCAACACTGTAAGTCATTTTTCCATTAAACATATTGTGGAAAATATTGCTATATTGTAACACATGTGTTGGGTGCTTGCATAGTTTCTAGTACACACAAAAGCACATTTTCTAGTTGACATTAATATATTGAATGATTTTTTAAAAATTTTTTTAGTTGTAGATGGGCACAATATCTTTATTTTATTTATTTATTTTTATGTGATGCTGAGGATCTAACCCAGTGCCTCACGTATGCGAGGCAAGTGTTCTACCAGTGAGCTATAATCCCAGCCCCTAGACTGAATGATTTTTTATACATCAATGTAACATTGTTTATCTGAATTTTTTATGCAGACAAGGCAAGTTATAATGATATCTACATAAGTCAAAATTGGTAATGAAACGGAAATACTTATTTCAATTTTAAATGATATAATAAATTATATTGTAGTTTTTTAAAAAAGTATGGAAAAAATTTAATACTTAAATGAAAGCCTACTACTAACACAAAATTGAGTAGAGATAACTATGAAGTACTATGACTGGAACAGTGGAGACAAGACACTGAAAGAGAACACATCACAAATTGCACAATGAATGCTGCTAACGATTTGAATGTCCCCTTCAGAATCATGTTGAAATTTAATTGCCAATGTGATAGTGGGAGATGAGACCCTTAACATTATCACAGGAGTGTGTTAGTTATCCCAGAAGTGCCTTGGTTATAAAAGTAAGCACTTTCTCTGAGTGCTCTCTTTCTCTCTCTCTGTCTCTTTTCTGTCTTTCTTTTTCTTTTCTTTCTTTCTTTCTTTCTTTTTGTTGTTGTTGTTGTTGTCAGTAAGAAGAATCAGATAGGAGCAATCAGGGTGTTGTAAGCCCTGATCATGCAAACACATCAATCACATACCACACAAACTCCAATCATCATGTTCTATTCTGCCCTCCAAAAGTAGAAACAGGTAAGAATTAGCAACCTGACAAAGCTACTGCTCTCTTGTTCCCAACTTTTCTCTGCTTGCTTGTGGGTGTCTTCACCTTGTAATGCTTTCTGCCAAGTTATGACACAACATGAGGGCCCCTAACAGATGCCAGTCTCATGCTTTTAGACTTCCCAGTCTTCAAAACTGTGAGAAATAAATTTCTTTTCTTTATAAATGACCTAGTCTGTGGTATTCTGTGATAGCAGCAGAAAACAGACTTAGACAGATGGCAGTTGCAATTTACTGCAGCAGAGCAAAATGAAGAAGAAGCTGTTTTATAAAAATCTTTTAAAGATAAAGTAGACAACAGTAGGAGACATTTCCAGCAAACACAGTGAATTTAATGTTTCTTCCTAACAGCTAAAACAGAATCAATATTAGTTGCCTGAAATTAGTATTAGATATCCAACAAATATTTTTAAACAAATTTTTAGCAGGATCTGAGCTTATGATGTTGGCCAACTATAAGATGACTTGGATTCCTATACAAAAAGAGAACCATTTTTAGATGGAGAGGTAGTCAAAGAAATTACTATTTTAGTTATGGAAATTATGTTGGAAAAAGTATGAGAAAAAACTTGTAAGATATTTTACAAATAGTGAAAGCTGGGTACAGCCAATATGGAAAACAGTTTGGAGGTTTCTCAAAAAATTAAAAGTAGAAAAACTACCATATGGTCCAGCAATCCCACTTCTGGGTATATATCCAAAGGAAATGAAATCACTATCTTACAGAGATATCTGGACTCTGTTCATTGCAGCATTATTCACAGTAGCAAGATACTAAAACAGCTTAAGTGCCTGTTGATGAATGAAGAAAATTTAATATATATTTATATACATTTTATATATAAGCATATATAAAATATTTTATAAGTATATATGTAATATATAATTTTCAAAATGATATATAAAATTATATATATTTTATGTGTAATTTTCTATATCTTTATGTAATATACACACACATAAAATTCAACCTTAAAAAAGGAAATTCTGCCATTTTCCACAACATGGATAAATTTGGAAGACATTATTCTAAGTGAAATAAGTCAGATACACAAAGACAAATACTGCATGATGTCAATTATATGTAAAATCTAAAGAAGTTGAATTTATGATAAAACAGAGTAGAATGATGGTTACTAGGGACCGGGGATAGATAAGGGAAATGGGAAGATGTTGGTCAAAGGGTACGGACTTTCACTTATAAGATGAATAAGTTCTGCAGATGTAATGTATAGCATGGTGACTATAGTTAATAATGATGTATACTAGAAATTTCCTAACAGTGGAACTCCAGTGTTCTCACCACATACACAAAATAAGGGTCACTAAATGAAGTGCTGGATATGCTAATTAGCTTTATTTGATAATCATTTATATTGTGATAATGCATATAAGTTATTCACGTTGTACATCTTAAATATATGTATTTTTTTTACTTGTCAATCATACCTTAATAAAGCTGGAGGGAGAAAAAGCCCTGAAAACTCTTCAGTTATGCAAATGAGTAATTGTCCATTGAATACAAGATCTTTGTAACAATATCAAATTTCAACTGATTCAAATTTTGAAAGATTGCAAGGATTTTCTTCAGCTTTAGAGGTGTCATGAGATACAAGAGACACCATGCAATTAATACTTTGAATGTTTTGTCTCAAGGGACTTTCAAACTTTAAGAAAAAATTGTTGTCATATTGCACCCTAAAGATTGAATGGTATAAATATTTTTATCTTTCACACCTGTCCAAGAAATCTTCAGACAGATATGAAAAATATAGCTCCCATCATAATAAAGGGTGCTCTAGTTATGTTAAATCAAAAGTCTAGGTTTATTGTATTTTAAAATAAGAAGCTGATCTTTTGTCTATTGCTTTGCTTCTTTTAGATGATACGTCTTTTTTATTTCTCATTTTTAAAAAATCTTTATTTCTTTTTTTTTAAACAGCAGAAGGCATTTCAATTTACAATACGCATATAGAGCACAATTTTTCATTTCTCTGGTTATAAACAAGGTAGAGTCACATCATTTGTGTCTTCATACATGTACCTAGGGTAGTGATGTCTATCTCATTCCACCATCTTTCCTAACCCCATTAGATGATACATCTTAAAGATATTTAAATGTGTCCAGCTTTCTGAAAAGTATCATGAATATTGTTAAATTGTTTTATATGTGTGCAAATGCTATGAATCATCCTGTTGTAGAAAGAAATAGAAGAAAATGAATCCAATGACCTTGTGCTCTTTGCCAATGCCCATTGGTGAGTAGTGGAGGATTTTTTTTTTAAACTACTATATTATTAGTTTTTACTTAAGATTATCTTGAAACAAAAGGAAGACTTACCAAATAATCAATAATCAAAGATGGCAGTGTGATTTGTTTTCTTACTAATATCACACTGCATATGAATGAGCTAAATTTGAAGGTCCAAGGCAAAGAAAAGTTTATTTGTAACCTAGATTGACAGGTACAAGACTTTATGTTGAAATTGAAATTTTTTTATAATACAGTCAATAACAACTTTACATATTTATCTAACATGAATTAATATGCAGATTTTCATTATAATCAATAATATTATGCAAATTAGCTGCAAAGATTAAACAAAAAATGCAGAACACATTACTAATATTGATGAATTTATAGTCGCTTTTCAATTTTCACAATATCCTTTGAATTCAGTGGGTGTTTTTTGTTTGTTTTTGTTTTTTATGTTACTGGGTATTGAACCTAGGGTGCTCTACCATTAAACTATATCCCCAGACCTTTTTATTCTTATTTTGACACAAGAGTTCCCTAAGTTGCGCGGGCTGGCCTCAAACTTGTGATATTCCTGCCTCAGCCTCCTGAATTGCTGGTATTACAGGAGTGCACTACTGTGCCCAGCTAAATTCAGTGTTAATAATACTGAATTGTCCAGGTGCAGAGGTGCCTGCCCATGATCTCAACTATTCAAGAGACTGAGGCAGGAGAATTGCAAGTTTAAGGTCAGCCTAGGCAACTAAGTGAGAACCTGTCTTAAAATTAAAATTTTAAAAAAGGGCTGGGGATGTAACTCAGTGTTAGAGTGCTTCCCTAGTATGCATGAGGCCCAGGGTTTAATTCCCAGTACTGTAAGAAAATAACAATAAAAATAAATTACTAAGTTGACACAAAAATTAGTGAATTCCTTAAGAGGCATAATTTTGAAACTGATGGGGTTTTACTTCAAAGTCATTTCTAAAATAAATAGATTTCACAATATGGATGCAAATATTAAAAGAGAAGAAAATTATTTTTGGTACTCAACTCAGTTATTAGAAAACTGTTAAGTATGTTGGGAATAAATTGGGCATGTGAATCTATTTTTTTCAACGAAATATGTGAAATATAAATACAGCGCAAGTTATTTCTGATGGAATTTAGTATTTGAATTAAAATATGCTGCAGGTTTAAAAATATACACTGGAATTAGACGATTTCACATAAAATAATAAAATATATAATTATATTGAAATAATAATATTTTGGGATGTTGGCTAAATAAAATGTAACATTAAAATAAATTTTACCTGTTTCTTTTTACTTTTTAATATGGCTACTAGAACATTTAAAATTATATGGGTTGCTCATGTTATATTTCTATTAGCAGCTTTGCTCTGGAGTTGGGGCTTTGGAGGCTGGGCTCTGAAGCCAGGCAGCCTAAATTATTCATGATCCTAATCTCTGACACTTGTTAGTTATACACATTAGGCAAATTTTTAAATGTCTCCATGCTTCATTTTTTTCCCATCTATAAAATGGGATAACAATTGTTCTTACCTCATCTGGTTGTTTTAAGCATACTTAAATAGTGTCTGGCACATAGTAATTACCATGTGTAATTGCTATTATTATTATTAACATTATTATTAATGACGTGATCTTGAGAAGTTCCTTGCCATTAATTTACTCACGTGTTAAATGGTGATAACAACATCTACCTCACAAGATTGTTCCTTGAGTTAAATGAGATTGTTCCTTGAGTTAAATGAGATACACAAAATGGCTTATTGGAGGTAGGTATACACAAATACCCACTGCATATTTGCTGCATCTTCCAGATCGTAACTGGTATTCAGAAGTCTCTCTAATCTGTCCGAGCCACAACTCAAATCCAATAGTGTTTCTGGTGTGTGCGAAAGAAGTTGTAAACTACAAGGTGCTTTTAATTGCTAAACATTATTTTTACTGTTCTCCATTATAAAACTCTAGTGAGGATATGTTGCTTAAAGGTGTCTCAGAGCCTCCCTGCCTCCACTCTCTTACTATCTAGGCTGAAAGCCCATTTTTCTATGAGGCCCTCAGTGTGGACTCCAGCCCTAGTATAATGTCTCTCCCCACGAAATTTGGAATTTGGTCCTAAGCTACCTTGTATTGTTGTTTAATGGCATTGTGTTTTTGTTCCCTTGGTCAGGTTAGGGTGAATGTTTTATAATTTGTGAATTTCCCAACAGCACACAATAATTGCTCAAAAAATATATAGCTGGGGCTAAATATTTAACTCAGTGGCAGAGCACTTGCCTAGCATGTGTGAGGCACTGGGTCCAATTCTCAGCATCACATAAAAATAAATAAAAGTATTGTATCCATGTACAATTTAAATAAAATTAAATTAAAAAAACTATTTAGCTAACAAATGGAAACATTTGGAAAAACTAAGGGAAAATATTTGACCTGGCAGATCCTGGTATCCTCTGCAAAGAACAAAAAATGTCACTGGAGAGAGGAAGTTTTACGTAAAAGTTTGAGATAAGCATGAAAGGACTGAACAGCGCTGATATGGAAATTGAGAAGAGCAGAGGTAGTGGCCAAAGACAAAAGTCAAGGAGCCAAGTGGACACCCACCCTGCTGGACAGTCATAGAACTCAAACAGAGCTCCTCTTTCCCATACACCCAACAACTATTTTTGGCCACACTTAATTTTAGAAAATGATACAAGGCCTTAATCCAATCAGCTCATTTGCCAATCTGACAGCTTATTCCCAGAGTTTCTTCCTGCTGCCCTGGAAGCCTTCCTCACACCTACATATTTAAAATGTTTTAAAATTGTTCTTCTACGTGAAGTTTTTGGTAACCATTCAAAAATGAGTGAGATTAGGTCTCCTCCTGCTGGATTCACACATCTCTCCTGGATACTCTGTTAGGAGAAGATCCCTTACCAGCTGGGTCAGCTGTAGATCCTACAACCTCAAACACAATACCTACTCCGTTATACTACTCCATGACCACTGAATGAATGAATGTCACAAAATTGATTCTTGTTTGGGCCACAAGGGAGCAAACACACAGCTAACATGGAAAGGAAAAAGCTGCTATTCACGCATGACTCAGGAACTTAACGCCCAACAAAAGGTTCAGCTTTGTTTTGCATTTTTGTGGCTCTGAATTTATGGTGAATTGGCAAGAAGAAAGCGAGACAGCATGGTGGGAGTCAGGAGAGGTGTGATTCAGTTCTTGTCACCAACTGCTGTGTGAGTTTGGGCTGAGTATTAGCTCATTTGGGTTTGCAAAATACAAAGGTGCCTTCCCACCTCAAAATTCTGTTATTCTAAAGTTATACTGCTTCGCTGGGCATGAAGCACCAATGGCAATCACAGTGGGAAAGGGATTGACACTTTCCAGGGAAAAGGATCTCCAACTACTAGACTTGGAGAAGTAGGACTTATGAAACCTTGTCAATTTGGCTACCAAGTTCAAGGACATGTACCAGCAGAGACCAGCATGCATGAAGAAGGACCTAGCTGTCTTCATCACTCATTCCTACTCTCTTCATCCCACCAAGTTCATTCAAACCCCCTCTCTGTCTTCCCAACTTTATTTCCAGCCCCTAAACCAAAATCCGATTGCATAATTAGGTACTCAGGAAATGTTCTCTGATGCTGATTTTTAATGGACAATGCTGCTTCCTGTTTGGAAAGAGACAAAACCATATCAAAAGCTAGTCTGTGTCCCCAGTATCTACTGTGTCTTGGAAATCAAATGGGCATCTTTATCATTTTAGAGGAAAAATGGACAAAAATAGATTAAACTCAAAATAGGGCGGAGGAAGCTGATGAAAAGAGAAATTTTGGTAGCAAGATATGGCTAAACTAAAACTAGTACTAGATTCTCTCTCTCTCTCTCTCTCTCTCTGTGTGTGTCTCAACCTACTCATTCTCTGAGTGTTCTGGAATAATATAAAAAAGATCATGAATATTCTCTTAGTGCCTGACTTTTCTCTGAGATTTTGGAATGGCAGGTAATAGAACCCATAAGACTTTGGGTGCATCTTCCTAGCAAATCACTTCTCAGTCTCCTGGTAACTTTGGAGGACACCTTGGAATGAGTTGCAGAAATTCATGTGAAAGTCATTTAAATTCTATACCAGGACTGTTGATATTCCTTAGAGGAAGTGGAATTAGGCTACCTTTCCAACATTCTTAGTCTGTGCACTGAAGAGTTCAAGAGGCAAAGGGGAAATGGCAATGTCTGAGGTAGTGGCAGGTAGGAGAAAAGGTAGGCACTGAGGACAGATGTTGGAATTATTCTCCATAAAACCTTTTCTATCTTCTCACCCCAAGTCCATGACTGCTGCTGCAGGATTACATACTCATCCTATTAATTCCCTGCTTAAAAATCTTTCATCTCAAGGAAGTTTCCCATTGCATCCTTGGTTTGACATTCAGATTTGATTCTACCTGTACCTCCAAATTCATTTCTCAACACCACTCTGCTACCCCAAACTCTTTCAGACTCCATATGCTCTCCTTTTAATGCCTTTTCTCAGCCTGAACTCTTGATCTCTCTCTCTCTCTTTATCTCTCCCTCTCAGAATGCCCTTTCCCACCTTCACCTTCCATTTTCTCTTTCTTTCTTTCTGGAGATTAAACTCAGGGGTGCTTTACTGCTGAGCTACATCACCAACCCTTTTTGCTTTCTATTTTGAGACAGAATCTCACAAAGTTGCTTTGGACCTCGTTAAATTGCTGAGGCTGGCCTTTCACTTGCAACCCTCCTGTTTTAGTTTCCAGAGCCACACTGGGATTACAGGCATTTGTCACCACACCCGGCTATTTATTCTTTAAGATAATTCAAATGCCACCATCCCTGACACCCTTCTGAACTTGATCTCCCTCTAGTTACCTTTGAGCACCTCAGGCAGATCTCTATCGTAGTCTTTATTATAGGATGCTGTAATCATCTTTGCTTTTTCTGTTTCCTTGACTTAAACTAAACTATAAGTTCTATTAACTGTTGTTGTGTGTCTGGTGCCTTGCACAATGCCAGTCACTTGTAGAAGCTCAATAAATATTCATAAGTTAACTAATTAGGTATAGGTTTGAGGTAGAAGCATCCCAAACAAATGGCACTGGCATAGTGCCATAGAATACAGCTGGCCTTGTCTCCAGGCCTCTCCTGGGGTTGAGCCTGGAACTCCTAAAAAGTCACACTGTTCTTTCCTCAGAGGCTGAACTCTTCAACTCTGAGTTCCATGCTCTCCGTCTTTTAGAAACCGTTCCTATTTAGATCCACCTGATTCCTTTCCCTTCACGTCTCTGCCCTCCTCATTATCTGTGCTATGTTTTGGGTACACGTTTCTATGTTTATTTTTGCCTGCATAGGTGTGCGCCCTGTCTCCTCCACCCAGGTCAAAGTTCCCCAATGACCATGGCTCTCCACCAAGCTGATTTCAGAGCTGTGTGCACAGTGGGGTTGACGCCTTCCCTGGCCCAGAGTCTGTTTGGGATAATTCATCCTTCCTATAATCCAAAGCCATCACTGTAAGAGGCTAATCTTAACAGCTTTTCCCCATGACTATTCATTTCTACTGTATTCTAAGCCCTATGGGATGCTCTAAGTTACTAAACACTGAAAATTTCACTTCAGTTTCAGGGATGTCTAATGAGAAGTTGGTCTGTCTTGATCTCAATCAAAAAGCTCAGAACAATTAAACAAAATGTGACATCTCAACCAGGTTGGAATACATCTACCATCTCCTAGTGCATATTTTGGAGGAGAAGGAGTAAATGTGGAGTTTGGCCTTTCAGGAATCAGGATTTCCTGCAACGCTAGGTCTCTTCTACTGCAAATAGAAACTTTTTTAAAATTTTTATTTATTTTATTTAGGCTTACATGTTAACAGTGCAAATTGATTCATTGTACATAGATAGAAAAAACTTATTTTTATATAAGGTTATAACTCTTGACCGTAGGGCATATGTTTTTATGGGTTATTTATTTATTTCAAAAATTAGAGGGTTATGCTAAACTATTTTCATTCTCATCCAGTGGTCTGTGCTTGAGAAATGATGGCTAAAATTAGGAGTGTAACACTTGCCTGTAACACTGGGGTAGTTGGACTTGGCCCACAAAGGAATCAGATTCATGACCTTGGCCCTATTACCACAAAACCAACTAGGATGTGGGCCCAGAGGCCTGGAAAACATGGGACTTGGCAACAGCTTTATTGAGAAAGAGCAGGCCACCCTGTAGATAACCAGTTACAGATCTCCATGGCTTCTGTGGCAGTCTCAGAAGGGATCCCCGGTGACCAGCTTTCCCCTTAAAATGGCTTTTTATTTGAAATGGTCTTGCCCACGTCAGTAGGTAGGAATAAACCAAGGTAAATGCCCTTCAAGCAGTGTGTTGTGATGGTGGCAGAGCAGAGGACTAGGATCAGGCAGATCTGGGTCTGCATCCCAGCACTACTACTTGGTTGCTATCTCATCTTGGGTAAGTTGCTTAACCTCATTAGACCATATTTGCTTGTGTTTTAAAGAGGAATGGTAATGGCATCAATTTCATGTGTTTACCAGAAGATTAAAGGAGAAAAGGCATGTACCATGCTTAGCCTTGTGCTTGGAAGAGGGTAGCTCTCCCTCCGATATTCGTAATATTAGGAATAGTTACAATAAGAAGCCATATTTAAAGTGCTTACAACAAGGCAGGACCCATGTTGGCTGTGCTGTCCGGCTACAATCCCAGTCACTGCTCCCTGCTTTCTTCCAAGGTGACCCAGCTCTGTCCAGGGCTGCTAAGTGAAGTAAGAATTTTGGCCAGTGTCCAGCTGCCTGGACATGACCCCTGAGCTGGCAGCAGTGGGAGGAGTTGCAGAAGGGGCAGGAGAGAAATGGGGTATCGGTGGGCAGGCTAGAGGAGGAAGTAGGTTTGTGGTGGGGTGAGGGCGGGATATAGAACAGGGATGGGCAGAGCTTGAGAGATTTTGAACCGGAAGGAAGGCAATTGAGAAGAAAAAAAAAAAAGCCACATCATATCTTGTTGACCTCTTGGTGTCATTTTCTGACAATGAAGAATCAGAAAGAAGAACCAATGAAAGGTTTCTAGGGTATCACAAAACATCAGACTTTTTCTTTTTGATTTTTTGAATTTTTTGTTTTGGTTTTGAGGGGGGTCTTATCACTGCCTCATCTGTAACTCCAAAAAAAAAAAAAAAGATGGTCAGACCATTAGACCAAGATCAAATGTGCCTTTTCCACCCTAAAAATCTTGTTGCACAACTGGGTGTTATTTCCACAGGCGAGTGAAGTAACCCTGCTCTTGACATCCTGCCCCACGTGACTATTTTTTTTTCTCTTGTTTGTTAACCCGGTAACTAAACAGCCATGTCAGAGAAACAGTCCTCCAGGTTGGTGGGGCATGGACCTGGGAGATCATCAGCACCTATTGGGGACATCTCCAGAAACAATGCAGTTTATCCTGGGCCATTGTAAGGAGGTAATAGAACTGGTCCCCACCCTTGGGGACAAATCTGATGCTTTGTGTCCTTCTTCAGTCATACAGTTATCCAACTAAGAGGCAGCTTGGTGCAGGTGACAGCTGTGCCCCAAGGAATGCTGGGAAAGTTCCCTTGTCACAACAGGAAGTCATAGGGGAGCAGGAATTCAGAAGCAAAGATTCTTTGGGGCCTGTGGAGACACCCACATGTGTCTCCATCCTCCCTGTAATTTCACTTCTTATTTCTTATCTCTTACTTTTCCACCATCTTTCCCAGACTTTTGTCTCTAAACTTTCACCAGGCTTTATTTTGGGGAGGAGGATAGGGATGAAAGATTTAACCAGTTGATCCTAGTGATTCTGTGTCTCCTCCCTTCCCCACCAAAATGACCTATTTTGGGGAATAGTCTATTGTTTGAAGTGTCTCAAATTGGTTGTTCTGTCCTTACCTCAGATTTTGCACGTTCAAATCAACCTCTCAACCTCATCTCCCAAATCAGCACAGTTTCCTTATTTTTGTTAAACAGGACCACTATTTACCCAGTCCTTCATCTTTGCATTGTCCCTGACAGCTTTTTTTTTTCGGGGGGCGGGGGGAGGAGGGTTTGGTACCGGGAATTAAACTCAGGGGCACTTGACCACTGAGCCACATCCTCAGCCCTATTTTGTGTTTGATGTAGAGACAGGGTCTCACTGAGTTGCTTAGCACCTCGCCCATTGCTGAGGCTGGCTTTGAACTCGCGATTCTCCTGTTTCAGCCTCCCTAAGTGCTGGGATTACAGACGTGCGCCACCGTGCCCGGCTGTAATAGCTTTATAAATGATCTCCAGTAGAGGCTGATTCTTGACTTCATTGGAAATATCCCTTGTCAACTGTCACTCCTGTACAGTGCAAGCCCTTATGACTTCCTCGTTCCTGAGGGGCAACAGCTTCTATCATACCTCTAGGACTCACTCCTTCCTGCCCTGCATGTCCACATGAAGTCTCTGGAGTAAATGGAGACTGCGTTGCGTCACGTTTATATGCACAAAGGCCTCACCACTGCCTTTAGTAAAAAGTCCAGCCAGGCCTCCAGCTTGGCATTCCCCACATTCCTCTACTGGCTGGCTGCAGAATTCCCTGGGCAATCGCCCTGCTCCCCAAAAGACACCCACACTCTGCCCTGCCTGGCTGCTTTTAATACTGTACCCTGCCTGGTATGTGGGAGATGCTAACACACAGGAAGGAAGAAAGGGAAGGAAAGGAGAAAAAAGGAAGGACGGAGGGACGGCCTGAAGACACAGTTTTATCTCCTCCAGAACCCTTCTCCCGGTGCCCTCGTTCTAACTTCTAGCCCCCTCCTCTCAATTCCTCCCTCATTGGTGTCTACACCACTTTTTTTTTTTTTTTT